>OX589605.1:28847820-29097820 GCA_951329385.1 Polia nebulosa | reverse complement strand
CATTTTACTAAACATCTTGTAGAACAAACATCAATTTGTACCTAATGCACTCGTGATTTAAAAATAAAATATTTTTCATTTAGACTGAAATGCAATCAATCCGTGACGCACGCAGCAATGTTTCTTGAAAAATCAATTGTCGTAAGTGCAACGTGCAACAGGTTCCAGAGTTGTTCATTCGCTACAATTTAAATATTGTAAACATCTTATACAGACATACAATCACTTATACACACACGCACCTTTTCAATTATAATCATTATTGTAGTAAAAAAAAAAAAAACAATTTTATGTAATAAAAATTGTACTACTCTATTGTAACTCTATGTAAGGGACAGGGACTGTTATTCCTTAATACAGGTTATTCCATAACCTAGCTAGGAAAGCAGAACTTCACCCACCAGATTGTGATTGGAATGGTAGGTACAAACTTATATGTATAACATTGTGTATGCCCTATGTACTACAATCTCCTTCTTTATGCAATAAATTTATTATTATTATTCCATTTATTTAATCTTATATACATACACTTTACATTTTCAAATATTTAGGTACTTACATATAAAAACATAAATAAATACAAAAACATTTAAAAATATAAAAAGTAGTAGCCCACCGGTATCGGGAATAGGGTCCAAGCTACCGGTGGTCAGGGCTCATGAGAAAGGAATCTCCTAACAATACGAGCCGTGTCCAGGAGTACTGCTTTCTGGATCAAGCCCTTGATCCAACTGCCTAACGAGAGCCTCCTGAGATGTTGGTCGAGGCTCTTGGCAATTAAGCCATTGGCCGTTACGACTATCGGCACAATGACTGCTGTATCCACCTCCCACATGTCGACAACCTCGCGAGCCAGATCAAGATACTTTGTTTTTTTATCTCTCTCAGCCTTCACGAGGTTCTCGTCATGAGGGACAGCTATATCAACAATCATTGTGCGACGCTCTTGTCGATCTATCACCACTATGTCAGGCTTATTGGCAACAATAGTCCTGTCAGTGATGATAGATCGATCCCAATATAACGTGATATTGCCATTTTCGAGAACTGGGTCGGGCTCATACCTATAGTACGGTACTTCAGATTCCACAAGATTGTATTTAAGAGCAAGTTGCTGGTGGATAATCCTGGCTAAAGGTTGTGTCTATGCAAATAGTCTCCGTTAGCTAGACGAGAACAACCAGAAATAATGTGTCGTATTGATTCTCCGGGCCGGTGGCATGCCCGACAGATGTCAACCGTACCGTCCTTCACAATATATTTCCGGTAGTTATTGGTCATAATAACTTCGTCCATAATCGCACAGACAAAACCTTCGGTTTCCCCGAAGAGGTCACCAAAGCGCAGCCAGGATACGGACGCTAAGAGATCTACATCGGGCCCATGTAGGACCCGGTAAAAGCGCCCGAGAAGCTCCTTGCTCTGCCATACTTCCCTGCGGTCATTAGTATCCAGTACTGTAGGTTTGCGCCAGTTCTCTTTTGCCAAGGAGAGCGGGGTGAGGCCTTTGTCCACAGCGACCACATCTCGATGCATACCCACGTCAGCTTTGAGGAAGTACTCCCTAAGGCTGCATACCTCGCGGTTGTGTAGGGTCTTAGCATTTAAGAACCCACGACCCCCACACTTCCGCGGGATATACAGCCTCATCACCGATGATCGTGGGTGATGCATCCGATTTGCGGTCAGCAGTGTGCGGACCCTCCTTCCAGGGCGTCAAGCTCCGTCTGAGTCCATTTGAGTATGCCGAAAGAGTACATCAATACCGGCATGACCCAACCGTTGAAGGCGCGCACCTTGTTCCCGCCTGATAAAAGACTATTCAGTACTTTATTCAGGCGGCCAAAGAAGCGCTCCCTCAACGACTGTTTCACTTCAGCAGTACTGATGCCTAACGCTTCCGACATACCCAAATACTTGTAGGTTTCGGTTGAGCAGAGGGATCTAAGGTGTACGGAATCCGAGAGTTGAGTTCCCACGGATTCCATAATCTTCCCTCGCTTTACATGCATGACTGCACATTTGTCCACACCAAATTCCATCCTGATGGCGCTACTGAAGGTTTCTGTTACCTTCAGTAGCTTCATCAGTTGCAAGTTGTTGGGGGCAAAGAGTTTCAGATCATCCATGTAAAGGAGGTGTGATATGACCTGACCACCTCTTCTCAACCGGTAGCCTTGGCCCGAACCCTCCAGTAGAGTACTGAGAGGGTTTAGGGCCAGACAAAACCACAGTGGACTCAGACTGTCGCCCTGAAATATGCCACGCTCGATCCTTATCGGTTCGCTGTTCTCCTGGATTTGTCGACATCCTGGATAGTGAAGAACCGTCCTCCACTGCCCCATACACGACATCAGGAAGGTGCGCAAAGTTGCATCCACTTTGTACAGCTCCAGCACCCTCATGAGCCATGTATGTGGCACCGAGTCATAGGCCTTCTTATAATCTATCCAACATGTCGACAGATCTTTTCGAGAACGACGAACCTGTTGGCTAATGGCAACATCAATGAGGAGCAGCTCCTTAGTACCACGGGACCCGTTCCTACATCCATTCTGAGAGGCAGACATGATAAAATTTGTGTCAATATGATTGTTAATTTTGGCTCTCAGGATGGATGTAAAAACTTTATAGACCGTCGGTAAACACGTGATCGGCCTATAATTTTTGGGTTCCGCAGTACTACCTGATTTATGGAGCAGGTGGGTTACTCCTGTCGTAAGGAACTGTGGCAGCGACCCTGACTCTAGGGCAGACTGGAACTGAGCTGCCAAGCGAGCGTGCGATCTTTGAAACCATTTTATCCAAAAATTGTGCAGACCGTCCGGCCCTGGAGATTTCCAGTTAGGCAACGGATGGACTGCACGAGCTACATCTTGGGGGCTGATGGTAATAGCCCCCATTTCTGGTATAAGATCGCACGCGCGCTCGACCTCTCGAGTCCAATCACTCTCGGTGTGCCTGACCGGCACCGACCAGATGCCGCGCCAGAATGAGCTCATGGCGTCGTCATCAGGTAGGTGCGTATCGGACACACCTTGGTCCGGTCGCTCCCAAGCCCTATAAACCCACCTTTCGTTGCTTTCGAATGTGCGATTCTGAGTGTACCGCTCCACTCGCCGCTTGTACCGACGAATACGGTTTGCCCATGCATAGATCTTCTGCTTCAGGAAGTCGACACGCTCTGTGACGCGGGTCAGATAATCTCGGGAACTTATATCAGTCCCCGAGAATGCCCGCCTCACAAAGCGCATCACCCTAGGGCGAGTGTTGCCCTCCCTGAAGCAGATAAGCTTGCCAATGAGTGCTCTAGCCTCACCGATACGACGCTCGATCCTGCACTGCCAAGCTGGTACAGCTGGTCGTGTAGCTCTGTCACTGTTGGGGAACTTGACGTGAGCTACACGACATGCCGCTGCAGCCGCGCAGGTCAAGATTGAGTGGGTATCAGCAAGGTCTTTGCTGCTATCAAAAAAATTTGATAGCTGCGAATCTAGAGCACACACCAGCGCCTTATTTTTCTTATGCATGGGCAAACGAGGTAGACGAGGTCTAATCCCAGGCGGTGTGGAGCGGTGCTCTCGGAATGCATCCTCCAAAGCGCTCCTCAATCGTTCGTTACACTGGGTACTCACGGATATAGCCACGTCATCATCATCTTCACCAACGTGGTCAGGTCGCGGTGGTGCATTAGGTTGCAGTTGCACCGCGGCCGGTGGCGAAGCAGGTGAGACACGGCTACTCCGTGATTCGAGGCGTAGTCTATCAAGTGTGGTATCATCCAGCATACGGTTACGCTGGATGACCCGCACCTGATCCGACAGTCGTTGGGCCGATACGTTGACAGCTGGCTCAAGCACCTGAAACAGAGAGAGCATCCGACCACGGTACGCAGTCAGGTTAATTCCCCCCTCTGTAGCCCCATAGTATGAGCGCATGACGTTTTCGTTAATGGATTGTGTCCATCGCATGCGCTGCACACTTCCACCGGCAGCGGGAACCCTATCAGAGGCCGGTGGGCCTCGAGGTTCCAAACTGGCTGGTGGTCGGCCTCTTCCCCGTCGACGCGCAGGTGGTGGTGTCGTCGGCGGAGTGGTGTATTCGTCGCTCGAGCTCGACGCAACTGCAGCGGCCGGAATCACTCGACTCACGGCTGGTGCAGGTCCCGGCGGCTGCGAGGCGGAGCTGAGCGACGAACCCGAAGATGTTGGGTGTGTGGTCAGCAATATGGCCCGGTTCCTAGTTAGCATTTTCACGTTGTCATAAGTTCCGTTTTATTTTTGTAGTTCTCATCTCACTGTTGTTCACTCTGATTTGCACTTGGTACTATTTTTTTTTTCTCTCGTTTTTGGTCTTATTTTCACTATTGTAAACATGATAATAAATATAAATAGTTTAGGAAAAATATATGGAAAAAATTATGACAGTCGGCTTGACAGGCGGGCCACAGATTATTATTATTATTATCTTATCAATTCAATATGCTAGGGAGACTTAAGCGAGTGTGATCAACCTGATCGAGAGCGTCTGGCACACACAGATCAAAACTGAACCTCCCTACTTACTACATATTTTACGTCGTTAACCTAAAACCTGCGTAGTAACTTACGTAGTAATTGCCAATAATCAATTAGTAGGTAGGTACCTACTCATCCTCACCATCATACTTATTTAGAACAAATCTTGTTGACACAGACCACAATACCACACCACCGCATATTCGGTTATAGAACATTTCGCGCAGCACGGGTGAGCGCTCGCGCGCTCGTCCAATGACTCGTAATGGCGTCCGTCATGGTGACAGGACAGCGGGATCTATCACAGCGGTGATCGTTCACCCGATTCTGGTGAAAGCAAAGCGCCGGTGAGCCTTCACCAGCGCGCCGGCATGCGGCTGACAGCGGGATCTATCACGAGAATCGGGTGATAGGTGATAACTCACGCGAATTTGAGAGCAAAAGCGCGGGAAAACCGAGTTTTTTTTTTAGTCTTGGAATCTTCCTTGTACCTACCTACATTCATAAATCATTTTCGTGTCTAAAAAAATAATGACTTAGCACATAACTCTAGCCCCCATTATTGTGTTGAAAAACACAAAAAGGTAGATTTTTTTAAATATTTCAATATTATAAAATTATTCTATTTTGTGCAATTTTACTAATAAACTAAAATATAGGAATAGGTTATATTAATATAATAGTGTTACGTCGACCGTATTACACTGGAACATTCGAGAATGTGGTCGAAGTTTCCAGAAGTTTCCACTAGGTTCGAGAACATTCCATTGTGGTACTGTGTAGAAGTTCATAGATGTTTCTAGAATATTCCACTATAAGATAGTTCGACAATGTTCTGGAAACTTCCATGACCGTATAAATAGGCCGGACGACGGGCGAGTGGGTCAGTCTGATTTCGACTACGGATGCGAACGGATGCGAATACAAGCGATTGCGAAGAGAATAGTGATTATTAGCGAATTAGTGTTTGTGTTTATAAGTTGTTGAGTTAATAAAGGATATTTAGTAAATTAATTGGTGTAAAATAATTTATCCCATACCCAGCTCGTAACAAATTGGTGTCAGAAGTGAGGGATAAATTATGCCAATTTTACCAAAGGACGACACGGAGGGTATTCGTACAAGGAGTCAACGGCAGCAAGACATGGATC
Organism: Polia nebulosa; assembly: GCA_951329385.1. Taxonomy (NCBI): domain Eukaryota; kingdom Metazoa; phylum Arthropoda; class Insecta; order Lepidoptera; family Noctuidae; genus Polia; species Polia nebulosa. Next base: position 29,092,149 of record OX589605.1, on the reverse strand, counting down.
AGAGGCGGTTTGGAGATTCCCCGATACAGACGCCGGGTGGTGTTCAGCCTGTGACAGAGCCAGTCGCTGGCTTACGTGGAGTTTCTTCGGCACCAGCGGTGCCAGACTTGTCTGCGCTAATGGTGCTGTTGCAGGAACAGGCTCGTCGTCAAGAGGAGCAGGCCCGCCGCCAAGAAGAGCAGGCCCGTCGGTTGGAAGAGAAGCTTCAACAAGATAAAGAGGAGCAGGCCCGCCGCCAAGAAGAGCAGGCCCGTCGGTTGGAAGAGAAGCTTCAACAAGATAAAGAGGAGCAGGCCCGCCGCCAAGAAGAGCAGGCCCGAAGGATGGAAGAGAAGCTTCACCAAGACAAAGAGGAGCAGGCTCGCCGCCAAGAAGAGCAGATGCTCCTCATAAAAGACCTTCATTCAACACTTGGCAAGGAGTTCCAGGTGATGAAGGAGCAGGTTCACCAGCATGAGAATCGTATCTCAGAAGCTGAAGTTCAGATTGCTGGGGTGAAGAAGGCTTTAGGTGAACTTAGGGCTGGAGACGGGGTTGTGCCTTCAGTGGTTGCTGCACCTTCGGCACGTGGATTTAAGGTGCCGCCATTCGACGGAACATCTTCATGGTCGGCCTACAAAATTCAATTTGAAGCCGTTATGAAGGCGAATGGGTGGACCAAAGAGCAAGCTATGACCGCGCTAACCTTAGGCCTCCGAGACCAGGCCCTAACCATACTTCAGGCTTTTGGCAAGGATGTGACCTATGAGCAGCTGCTGGAAGCCTTAGAGTCCAGATATGGTGACGCACACTTGGAGCACGTATTTCGCGCTAAGTTAAGAGATCGTGTGCAACGTAGTGCCGAGAACCTACAGCAGTGGGCCTTGGAAGTTGAAAAGTTGGTTCGGAAGGCATACCAGTCTGCCCCTGCACTCATCAATGGCAATCTGGTACAGGCGTTCATCGACGGAATACGTGACTTGGAAGTTAGAGCCGCTGTAAGACTTGGGCATCATGAGACACTGAAGGACGCCTTGGCCCATGCCTTGGAAGTAGAGGCAGTGAGGCAAGACCATCGAACACACCGTATCAGGGAGGTTGTGGCATCACCTGTACGCGATCGTCCGCAAGGGTATAGCCCTAGGTGTTACACTTGCGGAGAAAGGGGTCATCTTCGGTCAAGCTGTCCAAAGCGAAGCACACGGAGAGAAAATCAATCCCAGCAAGATAGGGCGACTGATACGACTGCCCAGCAACAGCAGGGAAACGAGTAAACGCCAGGACTGAGGGGCGGGTGCTGGCTGGTATTGAAAGAGCCCCGAGGATCTCGATCTCACAGGCCCATGACGGAAACAGCCTGATCATCAAAGGCGAAGTCAACGGAAAACCATGCAAATTGACGTTGGATACTGGAGCTTCTCACACGGTCGTCAATTCTCATCTAGCAAGTCGGTTCCTTGGGGACTTCTTCAATAACCACGACCGTATACAATTACTGACAGCTACCGGTCAGCACATAATCGTCCGAGGCAGAAAGGAGGTGGATTTAAAATTAGGTAACAAATTCTATCGGCATAATGTCATCGTGGCCGACATAGTGGACGATTGCATCCTGGGATTAGACTTCATGCGGAAACATCGTTGTGAGATCGACGTTGATCAAGGAGTATTGAAGTGTGGTACAGAGGAAATCTTCATGGAAGGTGTACCATTAGGAAAAGTTTTCCGCCTGAAATTTGACGTGTCAACACTTTTAGAAAACTGCGATTTAACGGAAGTAGAAATGGATAAAACTAAGAAGATGTTACTTCAGTACGCCGACTCTTTCTCTACAAATGATGCTGACATAGGAAGAACAGGACTGGTTCAGCACAAAATTAATACTGGCAACGAGTTACCAATCCGTCAACGACCAAGAAGACTGCCGGTTGCACGTGAAAAGGAAGTGGAAATGATGATTGAGGGCATGGTAAAGGATGGTGTTATAGAGCCTTCATCGAGTCCATGGTGTTCTCCTGTGGTCCTGGTGAAGAAAAAGGACGGCAACACACGCTTTTGTGTGGACTATCGACGATTGAACGACGTCACGAAAAAGGACAGTTACCCACTGCCTAGGATCGACGACACATTGGATACACTGAGTGGAATGAGGTGGTTCACCACGCTAGACCTGAAAAGTGGCTACTGGCAAGTGGAAATAGACCCTAAGGATAAGGAGAAAACTGCATTCTCAACAGGAAAGGGGCTATGGCAGTTTAAAGTTATGCCATTCGGATTGTGCAATGCTCCTGCGACATTTGAAAGGCTAATGGAGCAAGTACTTGCTGGATTGATCGGAGACGCATGTCTTGTCTATTTAGATGACATCATTATCGTGGGCCGTACATTTGAAGATCATCTTCAAAACCTCAATCGAGTGTTGTCAAAAATCCGGACGGCAAATCTTAAGTTAAGTCCGAAAAAGTGCTCATTTTTCAGACGACAAGTAAACTTTTTAGGACACATAGTTTCGGAGGAAGGTGTCCAGACAGATCCGGAGAAAATCGTCGCCGTCAAGGATTGGCCAGTTCCGAAAGACAAGACGCAGGTCAGAGCATTTCTGGGTTTGTGCTCCTACTATCGACGGTTTGTCAAAAATTTTGCCGACATTGCAAAACCTCTACACAAACTCACTGAGGAAAAGCAGCAATTCTGTTGGGACGAGAACTGTAACATCGCATTTCAGGAATTAAAGAAACGTCTGTGCAATACACCTATTCTGGGATATCCTGACACTGAAAATGACTTCATAGTTGACACAGACGCAAGTAATACTGGAATTGGAGGCGTGTTGTCTCAACGGAAAGGAAACCAAGAAGTTGTTATAGCTTACTACAGCAAATCTTTATCCAAACCGGAAAGAAATTACTGCGTTACGAGACGGGAGCTACTCGCCGTAGTAAAGACATTGCAGCACTTCAGTAAATATTTGCTTGGACGGAAATTCCAATTGCGAACTGACCATGCTGCATTAAAGTGGTTATTGCAATTCAAGAATCCAGAAGGACAAGTGGCAAGATGGATCGAACTACTACAAGAGTTTGACTTCGTTACTGAACATCGTAGTGGGAGAACTCATGGTAACGGAGATGCACTGTCTAGAAGACCTTGCCCAGAAGATTGTAAGCACTGTACCAAGCAAGAGACTAAGGAGGCAGTGCCCGTGAGGAAGCTAAGAATGGATCTCAGCAATGAATGGAAGGAAACCCTACAGCTTGCTCAGCAAAATGACACGGACCTCAAACCGATCTTTGAGTGGATTAAAGCTGGTGCTCCGAAGCCCAAGTGGAGTGATGTTGCGGCGTTAAGTTCCATCACAAAGAGTTATTGGGCACAATGGAACAGCTTGGTTATCCAGAATGAAGTCTTGTGCCGTAAATGGGAAAACGCTCGAGGAGACAACTGTCATCTACAAATTGTTGTCCCCAAAGCCAAAGTACCTGATGTTTTACGGCTCTACCATGATGGATGTTCAGGAGGACATATGGGGGTAAAAAGAACTCTACTGAAGATACGAGAGCGGTTTTACTGGATTCACTGTCGAGAGGATGTTGAGGACTGGTGCCGCAAATGTACCAGTTGTGCGGCTGTGAAAGGACCCCAGACACGCAGCAGAGGTGCTTTACAATTATACAACGTGGGAGCCCCCTGGGAACGGATAGCACTAGTCGTTGCAGGACCATTTCCGGAAAGTGAAAACGGAAACAAGTACTTCATGGTTGTCATGGATTACTTCACAAAGTGGCCAGAAGTCTTCGCCATTCCCAACCAGGAAGCAATAACAGTCGCAGATAAATTGGTTCAGGAAGTGTTCTGTCGTTTTGGAGTACCCTTGGAAATTCACAGCGACCAAGGGAGGAATTTTGAATCACAAGTTTTCCAGGAGACTTGTCGACTGATGGGTACTCACAAGACCAGAACCACTTCTTACCATCCGCAATCTGATGGAATGGTAGAACGTTTCAACCAAACGTTGGAGAGATATCTGGCAAAAGTTGTGGAAAGCAGGCAAAGGGATTGGGACAAGCACATACAGCCATTTCTTCTGTCCTACCGTAGTGCAGTTCACGAAAGTACGACTGTGACACCAGCCTTCGCGAACTTTGGAAGGGAATTACGGTTGCCTGCAGATTTAATCACCGGAACCCCCCCTGATGCCCCACGCAGTGTAACCGATTATGCGAATGACTTGCGTAACAAGTTGAATGATGTATATGAGCATATCAGACAATCCGGCCAACAAATGTCTGATAAGATGAAGACCCGATACGACCGGAAGGCAAACCATAGAGGTTTTGACGAGGGTTCACTGGTGTGGTTGCATAACCCAGTGCGCAGCAAAGGGAAGTCTCCCAAATTGCAAGCAAAATGGGATGGACCATACCGAATCGTGACCAGGATCAACGATGTTACCTACCGAATACAGAAGGGTCCACGAGGTGCGCCTAAGATAGTCCATGTAGACCGATTGGCGCGATACTACGGGACTAATGATGCTCGGGACGAGCATGTCTAAGGAGGGGGCAGTGTTACGTCGACCGTATTACACTGGAACATTCGAGAATGTGGTCGAAGTTTCCAGAAGTTTCCACTAGGTTCGAGAACATTCCATTGTGGTACTGTGTAGAAGTTCATAGATGTTTCTAGAATATTCCACTATAAGATAGTTCGACAATGTTCTGGAAACTTCCATGACCGTATAAATAGGCCGGACGACGGGCGAGTGGGTCAGTCTGATTTCGACTACGGATGCGAACGGATGCGAATACAAGCGATTGCGAAGAGAATAGTGATTATTAGCGAATTAGTGTTTGTGTTTATAAGTTGTTGAGTTAATAAAGGATATTTGGTTAATTAATTGTTGTAAAATAATTTATCCCATACCCAGCTCGTAACAATAGGTTTCGGAGACAAACAACGGAACTCTTCAAAAATTGACAGAAAATCAACCGCGATTGCTGCGATCGTATGTCTATGAATTGTTTACACAGTTTAATGGAGAACCACAACTAAAATGTGAAAAATAAAAAACTTTTTTACAAAAATACTTTTTTTTTTATAAAATAGAACCGACTTCCAAACAAACATCCGAATTGATAACCTCGTTCTTTTTGAAGTCGGTTAAAAAAAGTGGAAAATAACTTTAATTTCGGCAGTCAGTGTCAAAAAACGAAAACATACTTAAAACCAGAAACACCAACTTCCGAAAATAAAGTTATTTTCCACTTTTTTGGAAGTCGGTTCTATTTTTTTGTAAAAAACTTTTTTTCATAATTCTTACGGCAATTGATTCCTCCTAATCTTACGAGTGCTACTAAAGACATGACAGTCAGCAATCAAAATTCAATATGTCAACAACCAGACGCCATACTGTGAAAAAGAAAAAATTGGCCAAGTGCGTATCGAATTTCGCACATTAAAGGTTCCGTACCAAATATTGGTGTTAGTAAAGTATACGTAATAATTTAACATTATCACCTTTCAAGTTCCTCTGTCAATGGCAAGTTAAAAAATTCTTCGGAACAATATTTTGTGACAGACGACGGACGGTCAGACAGATAGACACCCACCAAGTGACACCCTTTGGACCCTTGGATCGTTTGGACCCTTCGGGTACGGAACCCTAAAAATGAAAGTCGGCGAACTACTTATATGTATTAAGTGGGGTATCAAAATAAAGGGTTCGAGGAGGCGATTCCAAAAATATAACTAATGATTAATGTAGAAAATAAAAAAAATAAAAAAATTTCAAAAAACCCGACAGTAGGTATTAAACAGCTCTAAAGTTCCAAACAAGTCACTTTTCAAGCAGTCTGGTGCAGGACGTTGGTGGCGTGAAATAAATAATTGTATTAAAATAACTGCCACCAACTGCATGAAAAATAACTTGTTACAGTTGGGTTTTAAGAAAATATTTTTTTTTACCATATTGTTACAGAGCCCTAAAAACAGAAAATGCCCATTAGTAATTTTACCCAGGTTTAAATATTTCCCGAAAAGGGGTTATAAGGGTTGGTTGGTGGTTGGTAATTTTTCATTCACTCACCAATAATTGCAATAATTGCAATCCCTATACGAGTAAGTAAACATCCAGTAAAACGAGTCTTGTTAGGTACAAACAAAAACTAAACCAGCCAATACCTTGGCGAAATCGCCTAGCAAGGGTTCCGCACGTATGAATTCTTTTCTACTTACATGGTAAAAATATGTGGGTGTTCAAGCAAAACGGGTCCCAGTTCTCGGCATTTAGTCTCCGAGATATACGCAGTTTTATAAAGTTGGGTGATAGAACGTATTTAGCGATTATAATTGATTATTTTAATTAATACTCAATTATCTACGAGTTCATAGATAGTAAAAGAAATTTCTGGTACATAGAAACATCATAATATTATAATGTTTCTAGGTATCTACTTACCGCTTTTTTTTATTTATTTATCCCTAAGGCAAGGCTATAGTATTTTGACCATATTGCCTAGTCTTACGTCCTACATAACACATTTCTATTCCATTAGAATATAGATGTATCCCATTCTAATGTATTTTGCAGTATTTGGCAACAAATGTGTCGAGTCAGCCTTCTCGGCAAACTTCGCTAAGGTAGTCAATAATACAATAAAATTTTCAGCTCCATTTTACCGAGATCGCGCCTGTTTCAATAATGCCACATATTGTCCAGTTGGTTACACACTTAGGCCACTGAACTTCACTTGAGAAAATCCCGCCAAAAACTCCCAGAAATTTCTTTTTTGCTTAAATTTCTTTTTTTCTTAATTTTTGTTTCTTTTCTCAAATCAAGATTTTTCAGAGTTACAACTTCAAATGTCGGATAAAAAAAAAAATACATGGTAGAAATGAAACCTTCAAAAATTTTGGCTAAAACAAAACACTGTTTCCTATCTCATTTTCTCCCACGTTAAATCTTATGAATTTATGTGTCTGTCTCTTTTTACTGTCGCTTTTTTGTTTCATCGACTTTCAAATCACAACGATACTAAAGAAGTTTTCACTTCAAAAAGTGTGTTAGTTTTTGATTTTTTGGAACGAAGTTCCTTATCGCGCGTTGTGAAAGGGGGCTAGACGGAAAAAATTCTTACGAAAAGTTGTCACGACACTTTTTGCTATAGTAAGCTATTGTAAGCTGTGCGGCGTCGCATGTTTCTCTGTCTGTCTCTCTCTCTCTTATAGAAAGCAAGCCAGATATTATTTTTATTATTTTTTTTATTATTTTTTTATTATTATTTTTATTATTAATTTTATTATTATAACACATAAAGGAACTTCGTTCCATCCGGGTGTCCCTTGACACCTCTCAAGTTTTTTTTTTTATAATTGACTACCGAATACCCCACTACTGGAAGTCTGGAACCTTTTTGCTTGTACGCCCACACATATTAGATTCTTTTTTGCGACCACAAAACTAAATCCATTTATAAAAGGTTTTTGCTGGTTACAAAAACTGTGCTAGTAGAGTTTTATTTTTAACCGACTTCGAAAAAAGGAGGAGGTTCTATGTTCGACTATATGTATGTTTAACGGACCACCTCTTTCGAATAAAAAAAAAATGTAAATCGGTCCACAACTGACGGAGAAATCGGCGAACATACATAAAAAAAAATACATTCATACAGTCGAACATAGAACCGCTTCCTTTTTCGAAAGTCGGTTAAAAAATACAACCGACTTCTAAAAATGAAAGTACACAAAAAATTTAATGTCCTTTCATACGAGCCACTTTACAGTTTCAGCTCTCATATTGCAATGAAAATAACAATGATTTTCAAATATTTTACTTGTTAAGGCGCTATTAGCTGCCAACGACCTTGAGTGGTTAGCTTGCGTGTTCTCCGATGAGCTCACGTAAGGCGTCATTGTCCACCCAGTAATAGGACTCGCCCACCAAGGCGCGCTGTCCGAAATTAGACGCATTATTAATTTCAACAAGTGTGAGTGTGTTCAACAAGTGTTAAACTAAAACACTGAGACTAAATTATAAATAATAAATTATCTTTAAAATGGTGAAGGTTTCTTAAAATTACGATTTATAGTTTTTGCGTGATTCTCAATTTTCTATCCGAGTTAGACATAACTTTACAAATTAATTACACTATGTTATAAAAATATAATTTCAAATATTCTGAGATAAAATTACGACGTAAATTGTCTAGAGTAACATATATTTTTTTAAAGAAATAGGACAAGTTGTTTAGACGTGATGTTCAATTAAAAACCATTAAAAGTCGTATAACTGCGCCTTAAGTAAGTGGATAAGCATTATTAAACTTTGACAAATATCAAGTCGATAGAATTAGGTACTTGTTCCAGAAATAAGCAGCAGTAACAGCCAAACTGGCAAAGTCGCACCATAAAGGGTTCAATTTACTATTTTAGTACGGAACCCTGAACAATTTTTTCTGGGTCATTGTATGCTTAGTCCAACAAAATTGAAGTGACGAACAAAACTGTTTGCGAAGCGTCCCTCTTCTTTGTTTTTGCAAATCACTTATTTAATTTCCTGCCAATATTTTTGCTGCGATCATCTGTTTGCGTGTTCGCGTGTATTTTTCACGACATTTTATGAGGTTGATAGTAGTATTAGCAGATGCTATACTTAGAAACAGTTTACAGCTTGGGACAGATGGAAAACTATTATTTCTTTCGTCGAAACAGTGTCTCGGCCGTAGAATATATGGTTTAAAGGCGTATGGAAAGTTGCAGGTCCTGGGCTTAATGGCTTCGGAGATGACGGAAAATTCCTATTATTAATCGGAATTTGATTAAATTTGCCCTGTGAGCGTGTAGTGATAGATTTATCATTCATTTCACATAGTGCTCCTTCCAATATCTCCTTTATTTGCTTTATCGTGGCCAAGGAACATATTTACTCTAGACAGTACCGTCTTTACCATAAGGGCACACGGGGCCCGTGCCCAGGGCCTATCGTCACGGGGACCCCGAAAGGCCGATATATATTCGCATACACTAAACATTTTTTTATTTTTATTTTTTGTAGAAATAATCCGACAAAAAAGTTTATCGAGTAAATGAGGGTGTTGTTAGCGATTTTCTGTCAACCCTGAACAATGACAAGCTAATGAAACTGCCAAGTTTGACAGAAAACGTGATGGACCCATGCATGAAATATAATAGATAAATTAGTTATAAATTATACAAATTTATTTGTCAAGCAATCGGATAGAAAGCTAGATCTTCTTAATATATGAATTTAAAATATGATAGGGCGGTGCCGTCCAAATATGCACCCAATATCTGGGACCCACCTACCTAGGTAGGAACCTAGAGTTTCTTTAGGTAGGTACTATAACATGTCTCTATATAGGTTTTATTCAAACCTCCGTTGTACTTAAAAAAGGAGGTTTGATAAATAATTTTAAGAATTGAAGACATGAGTGGATGAAGGTCATCATCATCATTCTCCTGCCCTTATCCCAATTTATTTGGGGTCGGCGCAACATGTCTTTTTCTTCCATACTCCTCTATTAATCGTCATCTTTGTAGTCACCCCCTTTTTTTTTGTTGTGGGAAATCATCCAATGACATCTCCCGCTCTGAGTGGAGCGGGAGGGCGTGTCAGACTCTTACTGACTAAAACCCATCCCTGTTCCTTCCTTGCCTGAGTGCCCAGGGGAGCGGTAACTCTGTTACGAATTTATCCGCTACCCCTAGGCATATTAGTCACCCCCTGAAGGTGATATGATACAAAAACAAAAACTTGAGTAAATTAAAGTTAATAGTTTTTTGGTTGTAGAAATGGTAGTTTATTAATAATGCTGAGACTTCTAAAAATTGTAGCTAATTATGTATGTTTGCCATTATTATAAGGCTATTAGAAACATTATGCAATTTGTATGAGTTATTAATACAAAAAAACGTAGGTACATAACACCTTTATTCACAAAAAATATCACTTACATAAGTAATTAAAACACGTTTAATGTATGAAGGTGTTTATTGTAATAAAATTGTAATTAATTGAAATTTAATCAATTTCTTAGAATTTCTTCAAAAAAATATCGGTATTCAGGCTTCACAAATTTCAGTTGATCCCGAATGTTACCTTTTTTTTCTGCTGATATCGTGCCATAACTATCAGACTCTGTTATGCGTTCTAAAAACTGTTGTGTCAATTTCGGTAAGATAAATCATGGATGAAGGAGCTATGTCCGTACATAACAACACTTTTTTTAATTACACGAGCTAGCAATTGGTCTTTAATTCAAGAGTTATGTGCCCTTAACACATTCTTCCAATGAGGAAGTATGTTTTGTGTGTAGGTAAGTACATAGACCCTTCATTCATTAGGTTTCGAGCTGTTTACACTTTTATTTAGGAAATCTAAAAGTGCCATAACTTTTCAAGTGACTTAACACCTTCATTGCTGAAAAAAAAACGGAAAATCGTAAAAAAGCGACATAACACCTCAATCCACTCATGTCTTCAATTAGTTTTGTTACTTTATTTCGTAGCTTATATCCATCTATATTTTTAGAACGACAATAGCACTTTCATCACCCTTTTATTGACCAAGGCTTTCACATCTTTGGCAAATAAAAAGTCCAAATGATTGAACTGTTCGTAGGGAACCTTGTACGTGTTCACAACATTGGGGAGCTTCCTCCGCAGATGCTCCACGTCGTCCGGGTGCGCCAGCCAGTCTGCCTCACTGTAGAACAAGCAGACCGGCGACGCTATCCTATCCAACGCATATCTTGGAGGTATCTTCACACCGTATCTTCTCATATTCTCTTCACTACCGTAATCGAATTTCCTAAAATCCTCCGATATCATCCCTTGCCCGTAATGAACAAATTGCTTCATCGACGCCCCAGATGGCATATGCCCATATATGACGGGCAAATTCGTAACGTTGAGCTGACCGAAATCAAAACCTACGATCGTAAATAAAATATTGCTGCACAGAATCGACACGATGGGCCCTGTTCCACACGTCAACACCTTTAGCGCGCTAAGAACGTTACTGTCCGGTAAAAACTCGTACAGCCCCAGACTCTTTGAGACTCCGTGCCAAATTGATGTTCCGGGAGCCAGCAGCCTCACTATAGGGGACCGCACTTTTGACATAAATGCTACGGGAGACAATGCAACCATCACCGATATTTTTGCATTATATTCAGGCTTTTCAGAGGCCATCACGAAGAAAGCTGTAGTTCCTTGAGAATGGCCGATGTATTTCAGGGATTTCAAGTTTCTTTTTCTTAGCACAAAATCGATCATGGCTGGGAGATCGTAGAAGCCAATCTCATGCCACGAGAAGTCCCAGAACTGTGCATCAGATGTGTTCAAGCTGAGGTGACGACGGGAATGTTTGCAGCCTCGGGCGTTGCCCATCCAGACGTCGTAGCCGTGCTCCGCCAGCAGGTAAGCCAGGCCGCTCCCGGGGCCCGCTATGATGTAATCGTCCGCACTACCAAGTAACCCATGCATGAGGAACACTACTGGCCCGTTGCTGGGGATCCTGAACATGGTCAACACATAACCGTCTTCTGTTGTGACCTCATGTTTTTCAACCCTATATCCATACTTAACAAGGATAGCATCAATACTGATTGTTGCATCTTCATTTCCTTTGCCTGCATTGAAAGCAGCGATGAAATTGTCGACTGTATCTATTGTGTTTGTTTTGCTGACATGAGATGTGAGCTGTACGGGTCCCAGAGCCCTTGAAACTGCGAAGGGCAGCCTGGTTATTAAGTTAACAGCTGCAGCAAAAGTATTGGAGGTCACAAACGACGTCGAAGTGACTATAGGATGCTTGATAAGCCTTTCGGCTATGTTCTCCGTTGTTTTCACTAAATAACTTGGGATTAAATGGTCCGCCATGTGTCCATTTCTTAAGTTAATCAGTGCGAATAAAATTACGAATATTTTTGTCATTGCACAAGTTCTCCGGGTTTGAACTGTGAGCAAACTGTCCGAATTCCATGATCGGCCTTGTCTTTGTGTAGGTTTTTGCGATTTAATCTTAACGCTCATTAGTGATGGGTACATAAATGAAGTCTGGTCATTGTCAATCAATAGTGTGTAGGTATCAAATACTTGTGGTAGGTAGGTACTCAAGAATATGGAAATTTATCACGTCATGTTCTGTCTTGTAAATGTGTTTACTTACCAGTGAGTGTCATTGAGTGTCAGGTAAACAAGTCAAAATTAAAAGCTTTATTCTGTTGATAACAATCTACTAACCCAAGATTTTTTGCGCTTGCCCCTCCCTCAACTCTGACTTAACTAAAAATTAAATATTTGCGAAAATACATATTATGTGCAGTAGTAAAACGCAGCTTGTAGTTGGAGGGACTTCCGTACCTACGGTAATAATAATATGTAAAAAAGGGTGCCAAAATTTTTTCAAGCTCGCTTCGCTCGCTCTTGTACATAGTAATATGTATTATGTCGCAGCCATCTGGTTGAACCCGTCAGTAAATTGGACGCCTAGGCCGCTCATTAAACGCCTGCATTCTATTAAGGCCTACCTTCCCATAAGTGGCGCCCTCATTGAATAAAAATTCGTATCTTAGCATAGAAAATAACTAAAGATTAAAGAATCCTAATGTTGCGTTTGTTACAAATAGAATAAGGTATTTTTACGTTATTAAAACAGGACTCAAAGTGTTTCGTATCCAAACTTTTGCTTACTACTTTATACTTATTCTATTTGTAACAATCGCACCATAGGATTGTTTAATCTTTATTTTCTACTCTTTGCTTCGATTTTTTATTCAACCCAAGGGCGCCACTTGGCGGATATATACGCCATAGATGGCTGAAGAACAACCAGCCAAGTCGTTCGCAACGTTTAACCAGATAGCTGGATGTCGTCTAGTCATTTAGTTAAATTGGATATTGATGAGTTTGTGATACCACTGATCATGATTATGTGTGTACAAAAGGCAAAGTTAGGATGCAAGAGCGAGCGAAGCGAGCTCGGGACATGCGGCACCCCGACACGGATAGGTTAGGTTCGAAGGGGATGACGCAGTCAAGCGAGCGAGCGATCAGCCCCTTCGTGGTGATTTTTTTTTTAAACCATTGAGCTTCGCGAAGCGGGGCTCTGACTACGCCTTTTAAATAAATTTAATCCCTAATACATTTTTTTTATATCTAAATTTGCTTATTATATCTCGTAAAACGGTGTGTCCTATCGCAAAAATAATGAAAAAATTGCCCCCTTTAATAACTCCCATCTTTCATAATTTTTCTTTTAACTTGAAGTTTTGAATCACATAATGCTGAGTCTTGGTCAATCATCTTCAAAGGGCTAACTTTCAACACGCCAAGTTGTTAAATGTTGAGTGATTCTAGTTGAATTATCTATCGGCCTAGCCATTTAATTAAATTCCGGCGTTTAATGAACGGCCTAGGCGTCCAATTGAATGGCGAATTCAACCAGATGGCTGCGACATATAATATAATGCATTCTCATGATCCCCAGACTTCATTACATGAGTCGACAAAGTATCTCTGAATCTCCGTCGGTCCGCTCCGAGCTCCGCTCGCTCATTCATAAGTTGGTACCTACATACTTACATTCTTCCTCTTCATTTTCAAACTTTTGTACTAAGTTCGAGAAAGTTTCAGTTAAATAGATAATTATGTGTAACTGATAAAAGGATTAAAAAAATGGCCAAGAGCGTGTCGGATTTCGCACATTAACGCGTAAGTCCCTCATTAGCAGACACAATTAAAAACCTATTGTTGGTGGCGACGCAGGGGCCTGACGCGAGGGTTCAGTAAAGTAGGTATACTTACGTAATAATAAACGTTATCACCATACAAATTCGTAGGTCAATGGGAAGTTAAAAAAAATTTCGTAACAACATTTTGTGACAGACGACAGACGGACACGTGAGTGACAGCAATAGGGCTCTTTGGATCCTTGCACGGAACCCTAAAAGACACGTGTGCAAAAATCCAGCTCACTTCGCTGTTCCTGTCGCGGTCGCCTGCATAGTTCTGTATAATATTTGTCATAGGTATACCTTGGCAAAAAGTCAAAAGAAAACCTAAAACCTCAAATACCCGAGACGGGGACCTAGACTTTTCGAGCTTAGTTCGCTCAGGGTTCTCATTTGACATTCAAGACGTTGGTTTTGCCGCCCTGGGTGCCCGAAATGCGTAAGTATGTCACTGAAACTCCTATTATGTAGGTACTTTACCGAACTTCCTTTCTTTTGCCCCACCCTGGGTAATGGCTCAATTACACCTTCCGATTTCAAGGGACCCAATTTAGGAAACAGGAAGGTGTAATAGCAGTTAGAACAGTTAGTGTCCGTTTTAGTGAGATTGAAAGGTCCCGATTTGACTTCCTAAATTGTGTACGATTTAGGATAGTGTAATCACATCACTCCAATTTAGAGCTAAGTGTTGCCAATTTAGCGACTTTCTCGCTACAAATATTTTTGTGTGTTTAAAATAAAATAAAATTTCCTAAAGTCCCTTTCCCAGAAAAAAAATCGGAGTCTGCTCTTTTTATTTTTTAGTCTGCTCCTGGTAGAATCAGTTTTCAAGAGACTTTATAGCGACTTGATATTCTGCCTAGGGACTCGGCCACGGAATTTGTAAGAGTTGGCAACATTGCCAACTTAGCACGATTTAGGAGTTCAATTTAGGATAGTGTAATCGCTCGCTTCCTACTTCTTAGTTTGTTCCTAATTTGGGTCCCTTGAAATCGGAAGGTGTAATTGAGCTTCAAACTAAAAAATTGTAAGTTATCTTTTAGTCTTTGCATTTTGTATCGACCTGTTCTTATAAATCGCCTAAAACCGTTGCATTTGTATCAGTAGATCTGAAACTCACTTTTCAAGCAGTCTGAAGCAGCTGGTGGCAGTTATTTTAGTTAAATTATTGATTTCATGCCACCAACTGCATCAGACTGCTTCAAAAGTGACTTGACTGTTTGGAACTTTTTAGGGTTTTTTGAAAATATATTTTTTTATTTTCTACATTTTAGTGAGTTATATTTTTGCAATCGCCTCCTCGAACCCTTTATTTTGATACCCCATATAATATAGGTAGTTCGTCGACTTTCATTTTTTTCTTTTTCTCATTATGACGTCTGGTTGTCGCCATATTGTATTTTGATTACTGTCATGCCTTTAGTACAACTGACGTAAGAATTATCAAAATCGGCCCACGTGTTTGGTCTTTGCCACAAAGGAACAAACATAGATACATAGGTACATAGGCTGTTATTTACCCTCCCTTGCGTCGCGCAGTCTGGTACTAAGACCAGAGAGTGAGGGCTTTTTACCTAACTAAAACCACCCCGGTGATCACCATCAGCACATGGAAGAGGTCCCGTGACCTCTTAAAAGAGCACTCTACTATGCCTGTTAGGGCACATACCTGGGGAGACTGTACGGTGGTCACCACAGGTGCTCTAAAATAGAGTAGGTATTGTACTCTATTTCATGGAGGTATACTTTATAATCACTAAAAAAAAATACTCTTTTTTACACAATGTTTACTATAATAATAGGTACCACTACCAGTTATGCTGCATACCTGCCCATTGTCATAACCTCAAAAATTAACGGTTAATATTTTCATTGAAGTTAATAAAAAAAATAGAACCGACTTCCAAAAAATGTGCAAAATAACTTTAATTTCGGAAGTCGGTGTTCGTGTTTTGTGTCTTCGTTTTTTACACCGACTTCCGAAATTAAAGTTATTTTGCACATTTTTTGGAAGTCGGTTCTATTTTTTTGTAAAAAAGTTTTTTATTTTTCACTTTTTAGTTGTGGTTCCCCATTAAACTGTGTTAACAATTCATAGACATACGATAGCAGCAATCGCGGTTGATTTGCTGTCAATTTTTGAAGAGTTCCGTTGTCTGTCTCCGAAACCCATCATCAGATCTTTTTGAAATTTAAATGGGACCATTTCGGAATAAACCCCTTTCGAACAAAAAAGAATTTTGCAAATCCGTCAGTATATGACGGAGTTATGATGCCCGAACATACATAAAAAAAAAAAAAAAAAAATACAAACATCCGAATTGATAACCTCCTCCTTTTTCGAAGTCGGTTAAAAAGTGAGCTCTTGATCTACGTTAACTTAGATTTAGAATGTTTGGAGTTATACAATTCTTTTAAAATTCATGAAAAATTGTCATATGCAGCAAAAGGCACAATAAATACCTTTTTTTAAATTGTTATGTGCCGCAAAAGGCACAATAAATACCTTTTCTTAAATTGTTATGTGCCGCAAAAGTCACACTAAATACCTTTTTTTAAATTGTTATGTGGTGTAAAAGGCACAATAAATACCATTTCTTAAATTGTTATGTGCCGCAAAAAGTACTATAAATACCTTTTTTTAAATTGTTATGTGCCACAAAAGGCACAATAAATACTTTTTTTTTAATTGTTAAGTGGCGCAAAAGTCACACTATATACCTTTTTTTAAATTGTTATGTGGCGCAAAAGGCACAATAAATATCTTTGTTAAAATTGATGTGTCGCAAAAGGCACAACAAAAACCTTTAATAAAATATAAATAAATGTACCTACATATACTACTCTTTATTTACCCTCTCTAAAATCAGATAGATACTCTATTTCTTTAAAAAAAAGTTGACAACCCTAACCACAGGGTAGGTATCCTAGCCAGCATCCAAAATTACGTTGAAATAATGTAAGATCATATACAGGTGTAACGGAAAGGTGTGGTCATATTTTAAGAACCGGTTCTGCCCATGGAAATGAACAACTTACTCTAAGAAAAAATAAAAATCCAAAAAAAAAATTGGACTTTGCATACAAAGTGAACATCAGCAGATCAATATTTGTATGGGGGGTAAAAATTTTTTGAGAATTTTCTAACTTTTTCTTGAATAAAGTTGGTTGTTGGTTCATATCGATGGGCAGATGCAGTTCTTAAAATATGACCACACCTTTCCGTTACACCCTGTAGAAACACGTATAATAGCCGCGGAAAGATTCGCTCTGGCAGCGGAGCGGCCTATCCCGCATGAACATTTCTGACACAGCGATAGTGTAGTATTTCTTCCTGAAAAAGATATGTTCAGAACTTCCAGAGATTACATTTTACAAACATAAGCATAAAATTTTTTACCTCTTTATGACATTAGTTTGGATTAATATAAAATTTCTATTATGGTTTGGCTTACAAGGGCGAGTTTCTGAATTGGGTATTTTGAGTCAACAACAAGCCAAAACCTACTTTAATTGCCTTTTGATAGGATTTCAGGCCAAAAGAGTTGAGAAATACTTAACTTCAAATGCTATTCAGAAACGGGGTTAAGTACATAAATTATGGCACCAAGCCAACCATTCCATCATCGGTCTGACACGCCCTTCCCCTCCACCCAGAGCGGGTGAAGTCATTGGATGATTTCCCAACCCACCAAAAAAAACAAACATCGGAACACTAGACGTACGGCGATGCGCCACCAGTACATGGTTTGACATCGAATGTGTTCCCAAAACGATTTGTGCATGTGGGTGGCACAAAACGTTTTGCACACACATGCACAAAACGTTTTGGGAAGACATTCATTGTGCATAAAGCTAAGGAGTGTAATTCCCTGCCTATGTTTCCTGATACAGTGAATAGGTTACATACTTCTAGGCAAGCGTGCTCCTACGTCGACCACATCATCGCTTACCATCTGGTGAGATGGTGGTCAAACGAGAGCCTACCACTAGTAAAAAAAACCTATGTATAACTCCATAGGTACCGATGGTTTAAAAAAAAAACCTATGTATAACTCCATAGGTACCGATGGTTTAAAAAAAAAACCTATGTATAACTCCATACCGATGGTTTAAAAAAAAACCTATGTAACACTCCATACCGATGGTTTAAAAAAAAACCTATGTATAACTCCGTACCGATGGTTTAAGCCAGACGTACCGTACCTACCTAATGTAAACAAAATGATATCATTATGATAAGCGATTATGAAGTCATTTACATTGCGAGCCTTTTATTTACGTAGCTGATGTAGAGATAAGAATAACGATTTCGTGCAGTAGGTAATGATAGCCTCACAGAAGTTACAGATTGGTTAGGAGTATGTACTGTTTTGTTGTTTTGCCCGTTTTCAGTACTACTAAAAAAACTTTTTTACAAAAAAAAACAACCGTCTTCCAAAAAAGAAAATTCACTAAAAATTAAAAAATAACTTTAATTTCGGAAGTCGGTGTTTGCATTTTATTTCTTCGTTTTTTGACACCGACTTCCGAAATTAAAGTTATTTTTTAATTTTTAGTGTATTTTTCTTTTTGGAAGTCGGTTGTTTTTTTTTTGTATAAATGTTTATTATTTTTCACTTTGTAGTTGTTATACTTACCCCAGAACTAAAAAAAGTGTGTGTGTACTTATGTATGCACGTAAGAAGTTATACTTCTTTGGCGTTACAAGACAAAAAACCAAACTGTCACAAAGTTTACAAAAGGAAAACAATCATTCTTCATGAACCACAGACCATAGGTAACTTCAAGGTGGATCTGTGAGGGTTTCACATCGGCATCGAGGGGACGATGAAGTACCTGGTACTCGTCTTCGACAGCCGATGGAACTTCGTCGAGCACTTCCGACGTTTGGCTCCCAGACAGGAGCGGACCAGTGCTGCTTTAAAGCGGCTCCTGCCCAATCTGGGGGGTCCAAACGCACGCGCGGGGCACTGGTGTGGGCGCGTTCCTTAAGATTGCGACCAGCTCGCCGGTTGAACGCGTCCCAAAAGGTCATGGCCATTCGGCTAATCCGAGGATACCGCACGGTCTCCTGTGAGGGGGCGAGCCTCCTTGCCGGACTGTCGCCATGGGATCTGGAGGCCAAGGTCCTTGCGGCTACTCTGGGAGTGGCGCGAGGAGGCCAAACGCCGGGGCGAAACTCCGCTGCCGCAACACCTCGCGGCTCGGCGGACGGAGCTCCAGCAGGATCTCAACGCGACATGGAGACAGTGACTGTCGCAACCACGCTGGGCACGCCACCATAGTGGCGGTAGTGCCCCTCTTTGAGGAGTGGCTGGAGACGAGTCACGACGTCCTCACCTTCCGCCTGACGCAGCAGGTTCTCACCGGACATGGTTGTTTCGGGGGGTTCCTGTTTTGGATAAGGAGGCAGGAAACGACCGGGTGTTATCACTGCGCTGATCGCCTAGAGGGCACGGTGGAGCATACGGTGGAGGTATGCCCCGCTTGGGCGGAGCACCGCCGTGTCCTCGTGGATGCGATAGATGGCGGCGACCTCTCGCGCCTGACCCTGGTTCAGGCCATGGTACGGAGCAAGAGGGAATGGGAAGCAGTCTCCGCCTTCTGCGAAGCAGTAATACTCGTGAAGGCGGAGGCAGGACGCGTGAGGGAAACTCAAGCTGGTCGCGGCTGCGGCCGCTACCACCGCAGGAGAGGCACTGGGCGTAGGACGTCGCGAGACGATCTTCGGCCACCGTAGACCCGGGCCTGCGGACGGCGAGCAGTGGGTAGCTCGCCGTCCGATCAGCACCAGGCGCGCCTCAAAGAGATGTTGTCAGCCACCACTGACGAGGCCCATCGTGGCCGGTGCCTGCATGCCTAGGGGTAGCGGATAAATTCTCAACATGAGTTACCGCACCCCTGGGCACTCAGGCAGGGAAGGAACAGGAGTGGGTTTTAGTCAGTAAGAGTCTGACACGCCCTCCCGCTCCACCCAGAGCGGGAGAAGTCATTGGATGATTTCCAATCCCGCCAAAAAAAAAAAGGGTGGATCGGTTCTAGCTAACTTCAACCTGTGAATTTTGTGTGACAGTGATGCGCGCACGTCTTATTATTTCACTCTCATCATTTTTTCATAACGCGCTTAAAGAAGTATTGCTTCAAAAACCCAATAAAATGGAACGTGGAATTTATACATAGTCGTAATTGGAGAACACTAAAACGTCATCTAGGTATACGTATTTTTCGTTTTTGTTCAGTTTTTTAAAAAGCGCTAAAGCAATTTCGATTAAATTTATAAGGGACCACCTCGGGAGTATTCTATCGGATAAAAAGAATTTTGAAAATCGGTCCTCAATTGACAGAGAAATCGGTGTACATACCTACATAAAAAAACCGCATACAGTCGAACAAAGAACCTCCTCCTTTTTCGAAGTCGGTTAAAAAGATGCTGCATTGTTGGATTTTCAATTCCCGGCGCTGACCCAAAGGGTTAAAATACAACAGTGCGATTTGTCTATACATACTCGGCTTTCCGCGTCTATCTGTTTCTTCGCTAAGTCCTCCTAAACCACGCAACGCATTTTAATGTGGGTTTCACTAATAGAAAGAACGTTAAACGAGCAAGGTTTGTGTGTCGTGTGGAGCCGGGGCGGGTCGCTAAGTTACTATAATTTTTTTTAGGAATTTCTCCTGTATCGTGGGTGCGCTTACAAACATAGAATCTCACATACACCCAGACTCGGAACAACTTCTGTAGGCCTTACAAATCTTTGTTCCATGCGGGAATCGAACCCACGACACGCAGTGCAGCAGCCAATCGCTCAGCTACTGCGCCAACCTGTCGTCTGAATAACCTGAGGATATGGATTCTTTCTTTCTGAAAGAAGTTCGATAATCAACCTCAATATTTCAAGAACTGCATGCTATTTTTAACCGACTTTCGAAAAAGGAGAAGGTTCTATGTTCGACTGTAAGTATGTATGGTTTTTTTTTTTTTTTTTTATGTATGTCCGCCGATTTCTCAGTCAGTTGTGGACCGATTTTCAAAATTTTTTTTATCCAAAAGAATATACTCCTGAGGTGGTCCCATATAAATTTTATCGAAATTGCTTAAGCGCTTTTTGAGAAACTGAACAAAAACGAAAAATACGTTTACCTCGATGACGTTTTGGTGTACTCCAAATGTTGAAATTCTACGTTCCATGTTATTGGGGTTTTTGGTTGTGGGGTAACAACTAAAAAGTGAAAAATAAAAAACTTTTTTACAAAAAAAAAACAACCAACTTTCAAAAAAAGAATTTTGAAAATCGGTCCACAACTGACGGAGAAATGCGCGGACATACAAAAAAAAAACATACAGTCGAACATAGAACCTCTTCCTTTTTTCGAAAGTCACTTAAAAAGTCACACTGATAGAAACTCGTCCGGATTTAAACCCATAACCTCGTGCATTAGAGGTGAGGCATTAACCACTGAGCCATCATGACAATTAAACATAATAATTATGTTGAAAATCGCATATCTAGCCCAATGGTTTCAATTTTGCTAAAATTACTAATACTATAAGTACTAATTACTATAAGTACGGTACTTTTTTAAACTGATTCGTTCTGCATTTGCCCCAATTTCAATTTACTCGTAGGTCTAAGGATTTTTTCTATATTTTCTTGAAGTGGGCAAATAACTGGGGTGACTGCTGCACAAATCGTTATTAGGTAACACTAGTTTAGAATAATTTAAATAAGACATTTATTTAATTTCGTCCTGTCTGCCCGTCCGTCTGGATGGTACTGCGGCGTCAATGAACGTGTGGACCCGACATCGACTGGCCAGCTAGATTGTTCGACGTTTGAAGAGTAATTAAAATGTCGAATTAATTAAAAACCAGCCAAGAGCGAGTCTGACTCGCACACGAAGGGTTCCGTACCATAAACTGAAAAAAAAATGTGAGCCGTCACGGGACGCCTGGCAGATGTGAAACATCGATATTATTTTGTAAAAGTAATATGCAGAAAAGAACATATTGTGATAGGACTAAATATGTCATAATGATAAAATAAAATATTACGATTTTTTTCCAGATAACGATGACTCTTTATTGAATAAACATTTATTTTCATTAAATACAGAAATTTACGAATTTATTTCAAATCGTGATCGATGGAAGTCGGTTGTATTTTTTTTGAAAAAAAGTTTTTTATTTTTCACTTTTTAGTTGTTGTAACCCATTCTAAAACTAAATTAATAGTAAAAAAAATACAGTCGAATTGAGAACCTCCTCCTTTTTTTAAAGTCGGTTAAAAAGAAAGTTTTCATGCAGTCAGATGCAGAAATCTTACTATTTGATGGTGTAATAACAAAACAAAAAAACATCGTATAGCGTGGCGACGCGTCGCCACGGCATGCGTCGCCACGCCAGAAATCGGTTTTACGTGCGGCTATAGATGTTTCACATCAAAAAAAACCCAACAAAAACACGTTAGAAACGTGTTTTTTTTTGTGGCATTTATATGATCCATAATAGGTAGACAGTTGAAATTTTCACACAGCGTGTATTTCTATAGCTCCCTTTTTTTTGTGGGGTGGGAAATCATTTAATGACATCTTCCGCTCTAGGGTGGAGCACGAGGGCGTGTCAGACTCTTACTGATTAAAACCCACTCCTGTTCCTTTCCTGCCCTGAATGCCCAGAGGCGAGGTAACTCTTTCGAATTTATCCTCAACACCTGGGCATTTATCCTAGCTCCCTAGGGAACCCCCCTTAATTTTTAAATAATTTTTATTTATTTTTTGTTATAGCGGCTATAGAAATACAAGCTATGTGAAAATTTCAACAGTCTACCTATTACGGATCACGAGATACAACCCAAAAAAAAAACAACAAAAACACGTTTCTAGAAACATGTTTTTTTTTTATTTGCTACTCTGCACTCGTCCAGTACATCAGATTTCCATTACTCTCGCTGCTAAGAGTGCGCCATAAACCCCGAAACCCCTACAGTACACATCATTTCCTCGGCCACTATTGACGCTATATCGATGAACTTTGGTAGAAAGGCGTTCCTATCGCCAAACAATGTTGTAGTGAAATAGCTACTATTGGTCGGACAACATTTCCACGATCGACATCGACACGAAAAGTAGTCAAAATCGAAATCAAAAGTCATTTATTCAAACTAGGCTGCGAGCCAGCACTTTTGGAACGTCAAAGTTCTACATAAAGACAGTCCCCAAAAACGCCCACCCGTCACCACTTCCTAGTGTTTTAGCTGTGAAGAAGGAGTGGCCAACAAACTCCCCAGCAACACATCTATCTGTTAAGTATGAAGAACTTGAATCTATATAATTATATGCAACAATCTTAACATATGTACGAGGGCGGGTCAATAAGTCCGTGACTTTTTGTATTTCTGACCTCTTTACTGAAAAAGCAACACTACTCCTGTCAACAGGCATCTGTCAGTTGACTCCTGTCAAAATTTGAACTTGCTGCGTCATTTAGTTTGTGTTTGACAGCTATCTTTATCAGACTACCCAGTAATTTGAGGAAAAAATGGAAAAAAAGTGAATTTCGTGTGCTTATTAAGCATTATTTTTTGCGAAAAAAAACCATTACCGAGACCAAGGCTAAGCTTGATAAATACTATGGGACTCTGCACCATCGATTTCAATGGTAAAAAAGTGGTTTACTGAATTTCGTTGTGGCCGTACAAGCACTGAAGATGCCGAACGTCCTGGACGCCCAGTTGAGGTCTCTTCACCCGAAACAATCGAAAAAATTCACGATATGGTGTTGGCCGACCGAAGATTGAAAGTGCAAGAGATTGTGGAAGCCGTAGGGATCTCGCATGGCTCAGTGGTTTCAATTTTGAATGATCACTTGGGCATGAGAAAGCTTTCCGCAACATGGGTGGCGCGTTTGCTCACAGTCGACCACAAACGCAATCGTGTAACAACTTCACAGGAAGGTTTGGTTTTGTTTAATCGCAATTTGGAGGAGTTTTTGCGCCGTTTTGTAACCGTGGACGAAACATGGATCCATCATAACACACCAGAGACCAAACAACAGTCGAAACAGTGGGTTTCTAAGGGTGAATCGGCGCCAAAGAAGGCCAAGGTGGGTTTGTCAGCCAATAAAGTTATGGCGACTGTTTTTTGGGATGCACGCGGGATAATCCACATTGACTACCTTCAAAAGGGAAGAACAATCAATGGGGAATATTATGCCAACTTATTGGACCGATTCAATGACGATGAAAAAAAACCGACCTCATTTGGCCAAGAAAAAAGTTCTTTTCCACCAAGACAATGCCCTTGCATTGTCTTGGTGGAAAAGAACTTTTTTCTGTGCACACATGTGCAGTTGCCATGGCAAAAATCCATGAATTGGGCTATGAATTGCTCCCTCATCCGCCCTATTCTCCAGATTTGGCTCCGAGTGACTACTTCTTGTTCCCAAACCTGAAGAAATGGCTTGGTGGAAAAAGATTTGACTCCAATGATGAAGTCATCTCGCAAACAAAGGCCTATTTTGAGGACCTCGACAAATCATATTTTTTGGAAGGGATAAAAAAATTGGAGAAGCGTTGGACAAAGTGTATAGAGCTCAAGGGAGACTACGTTGAAAAATAAAATTATTTATTTACCAAAAAATCTGTGTTTTATTCCAAAAGTCACGGACTTATTGACCCGCCCTCGTATGTAGTGGGATGTAAAACTAGGGGCTGAAAAAACATTCATCCCGACTACGGAACCCTTCACTGTGTGTGGTCCAGCAAAAGCACTTGATAGTTTTTCCTACGATCCTTCCTTTCCTACTAATATTATAAATGCCAGAGTTAGGATGTATGGCTGGATGTTTTTTACTCAATGACGCCAAACGGCTGAACGGATCTGGATTCAATTTCGTACAAAGATAGATTACTTAAGGGCCTACCTCCCCATAAGTGACGCCCTCATTGAATAAAAATTCGTATCTTAGCATAGAAAATAAAGATTAAAGAATCCTATGTTGCGTTTGTTACAAATAGGATAAGGTATTTTTACATTGTTAAAACAGGACTCAAAGTGTTTCGTATCCAAACTATTAAGCAAAAGTTGTCAAAAACGGCCGTTTTTGGTACTTTTGCCTACTACTTTGGATACGAAACATTTTGAGTATTATTTTAACCACGTAAAAATACCTTATTCTCTGTATCCTCTTTGTAACAATGCCTAGGGGTAGCGGATAAATTCTGAAAATGAGTTCCCGCACCTCTGGGCACTCAGGCAGGGAAGGAACAGGGGTGGGTTTTAGTCAGTAAGAGTCTGACACGCCCTCCCGCTCCACCCAGAGCGGGAGAAGTCATTGGATGATTTCCCAACCCCAAAAAAAAAAAAAAACTTCTTTGTAACAAACGCAACATAGGATTGTATAATCTTTATTTTCTACGCTTTGCTACGATTTTTTATTTAATGAGGGCGCCTCTTTGCGGATATATGTATACGCCTTAAGTCTGGAATAGCTTATAGGCTTTAATTTATAATGGGCTAGTACCTAAATATAAAAGTTGTAAGTACTAATTGCAGGCGAAGCCGCTGGCAGAAACTTGTTAGGGCTCCGTACCCGAAGGGTCCAAACGGAGCCCTATTGCTGTCACTCACGTCCGTCTGTCCTTCTGTCTGTCCGTCGTCTATCACACAGATTACAGCCAAACGGTTTTAGCTACAGTCTTCAAATTTTCACAGTATGATCTTGATGACCTAAATCCATACAAATAGTCAAAAACACGTTTGGTACGGAACCCTAAATGTGCGATGTCCGACACGCACTTGGCCGGTTTTTTTTCAAATAAATAACAAACGAAGCCAGGGGCCACTGCTTGTATTATCCATGACATATAATTATTGAATTGTTGCAAAAGAATCTATAATAAGTTAATACTTATCAAGCATTTTATTCACTGGTATAGCTAAAAACACTTGTTACTGGGTACAAAGTCTGAAGCGTGTTACTTATTCAACATTTCCAAAGGGCAATGTGCTGACTCGTAATGAATGAAGCAATGTTAATTCGTTATTGTCATAAACTAGCAACGTCCTGTGGCTTTGCTTATGCATTTTATTACAGCGGAATTGAATTCTTATTCTAAAAATATCTGCGGCCTAGACTACATGGCAGTCGCTGCAGAGTAAAATAGACTGGAATAATAAATATACATGTGTAACGGAAAGGTGTGGTCATATTTTAAGAACCGTTCTGCCCGTGGAATTGAACAACTTTTTTTAACTAAGAAAAAACAGAAAATTTCCAAAAAAGACAATTGGTCTTTCCATACAAAGATATCATCAGCTGACCAATATTTGTATGGGGGGTAAAATATTTTTTTTGAGAATTTCCTCAGGTTTTCTTGAATAAAGTTGTTCATATCGATGGGCAGATGCAGTTCTTAAACATGACCACACCTTTCCGTTACACCCTGCAAATAAATACAGGGTGTCTAACGTGTGTGGCGGAATAACGGGGGGCGGAAGGGGCGGCCCGCCCCGGGCTTCTGGTCCTGGGGGCCTCCAAACACCCCTTGATCGAATCCTAAACCTTTAAAAACTTTTTTACAAAAAAAACAACCGACTTCCAAAAAAAAAATACACTAAAAATTAAAAAAATAACTTTAATTTCGGAAGTCAGTGTTTGTATTTTACTTCTTCGTTATTTGACACTGAATTCCGAAATTAAAGTATTTTTTTTAATTTTTAGTGTAAGTATTCTTTTTTTTTGGAAGTTGATTGTTTTTTTTGTAATAAAGTTTTTTATTTTTCACTTTTAGTTGTTATACCCCAGAGCTAAAAACCCCAATAACATGGAACGTGGAATTTAAACATTTGGAGAACACCAAAACGTCATCGAGGTAAACGTATTTTTCGTTTTTGTTCAGTTTCTAAAAAGCGCTGAAGCAATTTCGATAAAATTTATATGGACCACCTCGGGAGTATATTCTTTTGGATAAAAAAGAATTTTGAAAATCGGTCTACAACTGACGGAGAAATCGGCGGCCATACATAGAAAAAAAAACATACATACAGTCGAACATAGAACCTCCTCCTTTTTCGAAAGTCGGTTAAAAATATGCTTAGTAACTATTACGAGGTGGTTAGCGGTTGGGAGGTCCCATACAAATATCATCCCATACGTATAAAATAATATAGCCTGAACCGGTAATTCTGCTGCCGCGACACCTCGCGGCTCGGCGGACGGAGCTCCAGCAGGATCTCATGGCGACATGGAGACAGCGGCGACAGCAACCCAGCGCTGGGCACGCCACCATCGCGGCGGTAGTGCCCCTCTTTGAGGAGTGGCTGGAGAGGCGTCACGGCATCCTCACCTTCCGTCTGACGCAGGTCCTCACCGGACACGGTTGTTTCGGGAGGTTCTTGCATCAGATCAGGCGGGAGGAAACGCCCTGGTGTTACCACTGCGCAGATCGCCCACAGGACACGGTGGAGCATACGGTGGAGGTCTGCCCCGCTTGAGCGGAGCACCGCCGTGTCCTCGTGGATGCGATAGGTGGCGGCGACCTCCCGCGCCCGGCCCTGGTTCAGCCCATGGTACGGAGCGACAGGGAATGGGAAGCAGTCTCCGCCGTCTGCGAAGCAGTAATGCTCGCGAAGGCAAAGGCGGGACGCGTGAGGGAAGCTCAACGGAGTGACCCTCACGGCCCCGGCCGCTACCACCGCAGGAGACGTACATGGGCGTAGGACGTCGCGAGACGATCTCCGGCCACCGTAGACCCGGGCCTGCGGACGGCGAGCAGTGGGTAGCTCGCCGTCCGATCAGCACCAGGCCCGTGAGTCGACGGCGCGTAGTGTTCCACGCGCGCCTCAAAGAGATGAGTGTCAGCCACGACTGACGGGCCCCATCGTGGCCGGTGCCTGCATGCCTAGGGGTAGCGGATAAATTCTGAACATGAGTTACCGCACCCCTGGGCACTCAGGCAGGGAAGGAACAGGGTGGGTTTTCCTTTTAACAATTGGTACAAAATTAAGAGTAATTTTATCTCATATGCAGCAAACATTGAAGAATTAAAAAAATCGATCCCAGAAAACCTTCCTTAATGAATATGCATTTAAATAACGAAAACCCCATCCAAATCGGATCAGTAGTTTTAGGGAAAATCGCAGACATAAATACATACGGGTCGAATAAAGAACCTTCTGTTTTGAAATCGGCTAAAAAGATGATGTAGTTGGTGGTATTAGTTTTAGTTGCCAAATTCAAATTATTTATTTCAAATAAACCATTTACAGGCACTTTTAAACTGTCAATAAGTCGGTCAGTCAGAAAGATGAAGCTACTCGTAATTGCAAACTCCAAGGCGTAGATCTCTATGGAGAAGAACGTGCAAGAAACTCTATGAACACTCTTTTAAACCATGTTATGTATTACAAAATCCTGATTACTTATGTCTTGTTGCTTCTGTTATATGAGAACAATGTTAAATAAACAATTCATAAAAAAGAAAGATTAAAATAAGCCAGTGGCAGTTGAGAGATTACCAGTCTCAACTGACGGCGCCCGTTCATGAAGATGACGCGTGATTCAGCACCACTCAGCTCAACCATATTGAAGGAAACCGAATGACCCAACACACGCGCCACCATCAGCGAGACATTTGAGTGAGCATGACAAACAGTTCAATCGTAGATTTAATGCGTTTTTTAACCGACTTCAAAAAATCGGTTCTGTTTTTTTTTTTTTTATGTTTGATAGGCTCGCGTTTGACCACTATCTCACCTGATGGTAAGCGATGATGTGGTCGAAGATGGAGCACGCTTGCCTAGAAGTAACCTATTCACTCTTGACTTAAAGACTCCCAGGTTGTATCTTACAGGAAACACAGACTCCGGTAGAGAATTCCACTCTCTAGCTGTACGTGCAATGAATGTTTTCTCAAAACGCTTTGTGCGTATGGATGGGATGTCCACCATGAACCGGTGGCACTTCGCCGTACGTCTTGTGGTCCTTAGGTGAAACGGGCTTGGCGGAATCAACTCATGTATTTAAGTATTCGACCCATATGTATGTATGTATGTATGTCTGCGATTTTCTCGAAAACTACTGATCCGATTTGGATGCTTTTTTCGTTTTTCAAATGCATATTTTTTAACCGACGATAATAAAAGGAGGAGGTTCTCAATTCGACCGTATATATGTTTTTATATAATACATTAGGATCCGATGAAGATCTTCGGCGATGGGCAGTGGAACTCTTCAATAATTAACAGCAAATGACTCGCGATTACTGCGATAGTTTATGTATATGTATTGTTAATCACAACTATAAAGTTAATAAAAAACTTTTTACGTAAAATAGAACCGACTTTCGAAATTTTGCACTATTTTTGTTCTTTTATAACCAACTTCAAAAAAAGGAGGAGGTTCTCAATTCGACTGTATTTTTTTTATGTGTGTTACCTCATAACTTTTTACTACGTGAACCGATTGCAGATTTTTTTTTATTTCAAAGCTGTTGCTTCACATGTGGTCCCATTTTAATTTGGTGAAGATCTGATAAAGAACTTCGGAGATACACAATGGAACTCTTCAATAAATGATAGCAAACCTTCCAGAATTGCTGCAATCGCATGTCTGTATATTGTTTTCACCACTTCACAACATTACATCACGCTGATACGCTCTGAAGGGGTATACAGATTTGTACAGTTCACCCCTGATACACCCTAATTTCACCAACTATGTTCAAATTCCCTATTTTTGGGGCTATCAATTCGGGCAACAACTAAAAAGTGAAAAGTAAAAAACTTTTTACAAAAAAAATACAACCGACTTCCATAAATAATATTAAAAAATGCAAAATAACTTTAATTTCGGAAGTCGGTGTCAAATAACAAAGAAACCAAACTAGAAACACCGACTTCCGAAATTAAAGTTATTTTGCATTTTTTAGTATTATTTATGAAAGTGGGTTGTATTTTTTTTGTAAAAAGTTTTTCGGAAGTCGGTTCTGTTTTTCGTAAACAAGTTTTTATAGTTTATTTTTTCAAAATTCATATAGCTTACTAGCTGACCCAGCAAACTTAGTTCTGCGCATAAAAAAGCGGGGTGGGGGTAGGAGGGCCAAAAATACTTTACGACCTATTCTCATACCTACCAAATATACAAAAAAAAAAATATGGGGTTGGAAATCCTCCAATGACATCTCCCGTTCTGGGTGGAGCGGGAGGGCGTGTCAGACTCTTACTGACTAAAATCCAGCACCGGCCACGATGGGCCCCGTCAGTGGTGGCTGACAATCATCTCTTTGAGGCGCGCGTGGAACACTACGCGCCGTCGACTCACGGGCCTGGTGCTGATCGCGAGGCGAGCAGTGGGTAGCTCGCCGTCCGCAGGTCCGGGTCTACGGTGGCCGAAGATCGTCTCGCGACGTCCTACGCCCAGTGCCTCTCCT
Source organism: Polia nebulosa (assembly GCA_951329385.1). Taxonomy (NCBI): domain Eukaryota; kingdom Metazoa; phylum Arthropoda; class Insecta; order Lepidoptera; family Noctuidae; genus Polia; species Polia nebulosa. Next base: position 29,061,986 of record OX589605.1, on the reverse strand, counting down.
GCGGTAGTAGCGGCTGGGGCCGTGAGGGCCACTCCGTTACCTTCCCTCACGCGTCCCGCCTCCGCCTTCGCGAGCATTACTGCTTCGCAGAAGGAGGAGACTGCTTCCCATTCTCTCTCACTCCGTACCATGGCCTGAACCAGGGCCTTGCGCGAGAGGTCGCCACCACCTATCGCATCTACGAGGACACGGCGGTGCTCCGCCCAAGCGGGGCAGACCTCCACCGTATGCTCCACCGTGTCCTCTGGGCGATCCGCGCAATGGTAACACCCGGGCGTTTCCTCCCGCCTTATCTGAAACAGGAACCTCCCAAAACAACCATGTCCGGTGAGGACCTGCGTCAGGCGGAAGGTGAGGACGCCGTGACGCCTCTCCAGCCACTCCTCAAAGAGGGGCATTACTGCCGCGATGGTGGCGTGTCCAGCGCTGGGTTGCGACAGTCGCTGTCTCCATGTTGCCATGAGATCCTACTGGAGCTCCGTCCGCCGAGCCGCGAGGTGTCGCGGCAGCGGAGTTTCGTCCCGGCGTTTGGCCTCCTCGCGCCACTGCCAGAGCAACGCAAGGACCTTGGCCTCCAGATCCCAAGGCGACAGTCCGGCAAGGAGGCTCACCGCCTCACAGGAGACCATGCGGTATCCTCGGATCAGCCGAATGGCCATGACCCTTTAGGACGCGTTCAACCGGCGAGCTGGTCGCCGCCTCAATTTAAGGAACGCGCCACACCGGTGCCCCGTAAAGAGCCATGAACCGCACAACCACAGACACCGTGACACGAGATTTTTATACATAAGTATATCAGATAGATGTCACTTTGGGGGTCAAGAAAGACCAATCCTATGTTAAAATCAATTAGCTATTTAAGCTACAGAGCGTGCCACAGAAATAGACATGCAAACATACATACCTATACATATCATCATTCTCCTGCCCTTATCCCAATTTATTTGGGGTCAGCGCAACATGTCTTTTCCTTCCATACTCCTCTATTAGTCGTCATCTCTGTAGTCACCCCCTTTTTACCCATATCCTCTTTCACACAGTCCAACCATCGTTTTTTGGCCTTCCCCTACTCTTATAGCCATCCACATCCATACACAAGACTTTCCTCACGACATTTTCTTCATTCGTCCGCATCACATGCCCATACCACGACAACCGATTTCCACACAACTTTTCAGTCAGCGGTGCCACTTTCAGACTTCCTCTTATATACTCATTCCTAATTATTCTATCCATGCGCGTAACACCACACATCGCTCTTAGCATTGTCGTCTCAGCTACATGCAATTGCTTTTCATTCATCCCTTTTGTGGCCCAACATTCTGAACCATACATGACATACATACTCACATATATACATACCTATACTTACATATATACTCTCGAAAAACATTACCCTCTTTCTGCGGCAGTTGGGTAAAAAGTAGACGGGAAATAAAATGTAGAAAATATAAAAATTTAATATTTTCAAAAAGCCCGACTGTCAAAAACAACTGAAATGTTCCAAACGAGTCACTTATTTACTCTGATGCAGTGGGTGGCATGAAATCAATAATTGAACTAAAATAATTGGCACCAACTGCATCAGCCTGCTTTGAACTAAAATAACTGCCACAACCTGCATCAGACTGCTTGAAAAGTGACTTGTTTGGAACCTTTACTAGATTTTAACAGTCGGGTTATTTTAAAAAATATTCAATTTTTTTCTTTTTTACTGAACATAGTTTCGCCCCTTTATTACATGGGATTTAAATTTTCCTTGAGAAATGTGGGTGAGTTACCTCCACTTACTAACTAACCCTTGGGCAATGGAGAGGGCTATGCTCGGGTTTCCTTGCGTGATCGAATCAGGAATTAAAATATCCGCTGGAGAACCAAGATAACTTAAAATAGCCCGAAGAATCGCCAAACTTAAGTGGCAGGGGCAATGTACCCTGTGTACATTGCTCGTGGAAGAGATGGTTGATGGGGCCGAAAGGTTCTGTAGTGGCAACCGCGTACCGGAAGACGCAGCGTTGGAAGACCTCCCACAAGGTGGACCGATGACCTGGTGAAGGTCACGGGAATCCGATGGATGCGAGACGCACAGGACCGGTCATTGTGGCGACACTTGGGGGAGGCCTATGTCCAGCAGTGGACGTCTTTTGGCTGAAATGATCATGATGATGACTACCTGACACTTCGGGGAACACAGGCGCGATGCTATTTTTGTCCAACGGAGTTGAAAAACCGGCCATGAGCGAGTCAAACTCGCACGCTTAAGGTTTCGAACAAAACATATACTTCATTTTAGTTATTTTTTTAAACTGTGTACTTCTTATAGGTTTTCCTGTAATATAGATATAAGTAAGTAAAGAACTACCACCGGTATTTTTTTCGAAATTTTAAGCCTGGTGGTTTCGGAGATAAGAGCCTGGTCCTTTTTCATCTATTTGGACCCTTATAATAAGCCCTTTCATTTTATGTCTACCACGGTACAGTTTGGAAAACTTTTGTTTTTAATTTTCCGATTTGCATCCCAAAAGTGACCCCTATATTCCAAATCTAGTATTCATATGTGTACCAAATGTCAACCTAATCAGTTCAGTAGATTCTGAGAAAATTAACTGTGACAGACGGACAGACAGACAGACACACGAGTGAGCTTATTAGGGTTTCGAACTTTCGGTACCCTAAAAAGGCAATAATTTTCTTTTCTTAATGTTTACGATGTACCTAAAGTTTACCTACCGGGCCCTTTTTATAATTAATTAACTAGCGACCCGCCCCAGTTTCGCACGGGTAAAAATTATACACTTAAACCTTCCTCATGCATCACCCTGTCTATTGGTGAAAACTGCATGAAAATCCGTTCAGTAGTTTTTGAGTTTATCGCAAACAGACAGAAAAACAGGCTTTGTTTTATAATATGTAGTGATTATAGTGATATCATGCCTGTAGTATCCCTAGGGGTATCTCAGTCAACCTATCTACTGATGACCAATAGATACTGTTTATCCATTGATAATTATTTCATTTACCTACCTAAGTACACCATTCTTTTCTATTCATTCATTCTTATACTAATATTATAAAAAGGAAACATTTTTTAGTTTGTTTGTTTGTACCGAATAAGCTCCGAAACTACTGGACCGATTTGAACCATTTTTCCAACAATAGAAAGCTAAATTATTAGCGAGTAACATAGGCTACTTTATCCCGGGATAAATAACAGTTCCCGCGGGATAGGTCACGCGAGCGAAGCTGCGGGCAAACTGCTATATATCATAAAAAAATACGCTTGTATTCCGGAAAGGGTTAGCATGCTCACATTTTGTCATTTTTTAAAGGATCTGATCAATTGCCTCCAACCAGAATGTAGACCCCGGGCTGCAATCTGAGAAATTCCTTTAGGAGAATCTCAATAGATAACGTGTCTGCCAGAGGTCCTGGGGATCAAACCCATTACCCTTGATCACTTGACCCAAGGTGCAATCACAAAAATGTAACGTAACATAAACCAGTATCTAAAGTAGTAGAATAAATCAAAATAATATAAATTAATATTGTTTCTAAGCCAGCAATATTTTCACGCATTGCGCTTACGCTGCACTTACGATGCGCCGGCGCCGACCGGCGTCACAGCTCACACACACAGCCACACACGTATTCGTATAGCAGAATCGGCAAAATGTAGCATATAAATACTGCGCATTTCTCCACAATTGACACACATCAAACCAGCAAGATGAAGGCAGCTTGTGTGTTGGTCTGCCTTACCCTCGCCCACGGCATCACTGCCAGTATCTTCAAGCAGCAAGAACGAGGAGTGGACGGCCTCGACGTTCAGCAGCTGGAGTACACCGATCAATACAAGCAGTTACTCCGCGACCAGCCCACGGTAGGCCAGAAGCAGAGGGACCAAACGATCCAGTCCCAAAAGAACCGCAGCAAGCAGCTAAAGAACCAGAAATTCCAGCGCCAACTTGTTGAGGACGAGACATACCAGAACAAGAGACAAGAGAAGCTGACCCAAGTACCAACCACACAATACCAGCAGGACCAACCGTCCTACCAAGAACAAAACTGGCAGTCTCCTTCCTCGAAGTCTCAAGAATCCACACACCAGAACTCGCACCACCATGACAAGAACCACCGTCACTCCTCCTCAAGCGAAAGTTCTCAGGAGTCTCCTTCCTCGAAGTCTCAAGCATGGCCATCCAAACACCAGCACTCGCACCACCATGACAAGAACCACCGTCACTCCTCCTCAAGCGAAAGTTCTCAGGAGTCCCAGGAGAAGCGATACTATGGAAACCAGCAGTCAATAATCCACGGTGATTACCAGAAGTGGATTGAGCCTCTTATCAAGTCAGTTATGATGAAAAAGGACAACTTGAATACCCAGGTTTATGGCAACACTATTGAATGGAATGGCTTGCGAATGGCTGTTGGACCGAACTCTCCTGTCAAAACCCCTGAAGATATCGAGAAGATCTTCGGCGACGCCCAAAAATCTATGAGACACATTGAAGAGGATGAAAAAGTCAAGTTCCACGAAGTTTTCGAAGACGCCCAGAAGGAAGTCAACGAATATGTGATTCTCAACTCTACCCAACTGGCCCAGAAGAACCAGTACCCCATCGAGGAACACACTATCAAGACTGACGATGGCTACGTTCTCACTGTCTTCAGAATTCCTCCCAAGAAGCATATGCAGCATGTTCAGAAGAAGCCTGTGTTCCTGATGCATGGTCTCCTCGGAAGCTCTGATGACTGGCTTCTCATGGGCCCCGGAAAATCGCTCGCTTACTTGCTGTCTGATGCTGGCTATGACGTATGGCTCGGCAATGCTCGTGGCAACAAGTACTCCAGGCGCCACGTGACCAAGTGGCCTGCAATGGCTGACTTCTGGCAGTTCAACACCGATGACATCGCACTCCACGACTTGCCAGCCATGATTGACTTAGCCTTAAACACGACCAAGCAGGAGAAACTATACTACATCGGACATGCCATGGGAACCACGGTCTTCTTCGGACTCACCGCTACCCGCCCCGAGTACAACGACAAGATCGTCATGATGTACGCTCTGTCTCCCATGGTCTACATGACGAACGTACGCAGCCCATTGTTGCGCATGCTTTCTCCTATCAGCATGTTGCGAGACCAAATCAGTCGCGAGATTGGAAACGAAGCCTTTACTCCAAGCAAGGAGCTGACTCGGCTTATCGGTGGAGCTCTGTTAGAGAACGAGATCGGCTGTAAGAAGATCTCATCAAATCTGGAATTCGTCTTGGCTGGTGTCAACGTAGATAGCATGGACCCCAAACTTATCCCCAGGGTCATGTCACACTTGCCGGCTGGAACATCTGCTAAGGTGATCAAACAATACGCACAAGAAGTTGCTTCTCACGAATTTCGCAGATACGACTACGGACCCTACATCAATACCAAGGTGTATGGCACGCCGGAGGCTCCTAAGTTCAACATCACCGAGATCCAAGCTCCCGTCACCATGTACTACAGCGATGAGGACTGGCTTGTCCACCCTAAAGATGTCGTGAGACTGCAGAAGGAGCTCCCCAACGTCATAGAGACCTACAAGGTGCCTGAAGAACACTTCAGTCATTTGGACTTCCAGTTCTCGAGCAAGGCCCCCGAGATGGTTTACCAGCGTATCATCGAATCCATGGAGAACCGCAACTTATTGTAACCACGCTTAGATACTTAATTATATGTATAGACGTGTCGTTTATTATAATTTGTAATAAGTTATTTTTTGTACTTGACAGACGCATTAAATAAATCCGTCCACATTTTTATTAAAACTTCGTTTACATATATTTCCACTGCAACCTTCCTAGTCGTGTCGTGGTAGTCAGGGTAATAACTTTTTGCTCCAACAAGTAAGGTACCTACTACTTACAATGGCGTGTTCGAAGATTTGGCGCCACGGGCCAAAAATATTTATGCTGCCCCATAGTTAACAAAAAAAAGGGAATAAGTATTATTTTTTGCTATTGCTTATTTAAAATTTGAGCACACAATTCAGATAGGTAAGATTTTCTTGTTATAGACAAGAAGTTACGGAAAAGTAGAAATAGTACCTAGTGCTTATTCAACTTGAAAAAACCGCAGCGAGTAGCATTCGTCGCCTCTGGCAGTCTGCCGCCCTGGGTCATGGATGGCCCTCTTGGCCTAAGGGTAAATACGCCACTGACGGCTTAGCTATCTCAACCGTCTCATCGTGTGACTGGCCAGGGCAATTTCATAAGTTGGAGACATAGATAAACATCCTGAACCAACAATAGTAATTTAAACAATACTAACAATACAATTTATGTACACCAAAATTATAACACATCTCACAACCGGCCAAGTGCGTGTCGGACCCGCACACGAAGGGTTCCGTACCATAAACTGAAAAAAAAACACGTTTCTAGAAACGTGTTTTTTGGGTTTTTTTTGGGCTGTATCTCAGAATCCATAATAGATAGACAGCTGAAATTTTCACACAGCGTGTATTTCTATAGCCGCTATAACAACAAATTAATAATAAAATTAAAATAAAGGCGGCTCCCGCTGTACAGCCCGCTGACAGACGGACGGACAGCGGAGTCTTAGTAATAGGGTCCCGCCCGTTGGTTAACCCTTTGGGAACGGAACCCTAAAAACTGCTATTTCTGTTATCGCTGACAGCGATATAGGTTACAGCGAAAAAAAGTTCACATGTATCTCTGACAAGTCAATTTCAAACCTATTACAGACATACCTATTAAATAGGTCTTTAGACATTTTCTACCATACAAAAAAACTTTTTTACAAAAAAAACAAACGACTTCCAAAAAAGAAAATACACTAAAAATGTAAAAATAACTAATTTTAGGAATTTCCTAGTTTTTATTTCTTCGTTATTTGACACCGACTTCCGAAATCAAAATTATTTTTTAAATTTTTAGTGTAGGTACCTATTTTCTTTTTTGGAAGTCGGTCGTTTTTTTTTTGTAAAAAAGTTTTTAATTTTTCACTTTTTAGTTGATAAAGCCCAGAACTAAAAACACCAATAACATGGAACGTGGAATTTAAACATACTTACTCGTAATTGGAGGAAACAAAAACGTCATCTATGTATAAGTACATATTTTTCGTTTTTGTTCAGTTTTCCAGAAAGCGCTGAAGCAATTTCGATAAAATTTATATAAGACCACCTCGGGAGTATATTCTTTCGGATAAAAAAAGAATTTTGAAAATCGGTCCACAACTGGCAGAGAAATCGGTGGACATACATAAAAACAAAAAAATACTCGTAACATACTCGTACATACAGTCGAATAAACCTCCTCCTTTTTCGAAGTCGATTAAAAAAACAAATAAGTAGGTACCTACATAATATACCTATTTGCAGAGTACTACATAATAATAATACAAGAAAAAGTATATGCACGACATATTTGTCTCCACTACAGGGGTTATACCCAACCATCTCCACCATAGCCTCAAATTAATAGAACTGAAAGATTCAATTTACATAACACTCCAAAAAGCTGCAATTTTGAATACTTGTAGAATAGTTAGAAAGTTCATACAGATAAGAGGAAAATGAAATTTCTCCTCAGAACATACACTCTACAGCTTAGTGTACTCACCACACGCTACATTGACTTGGCATGGCCCGTTAATGTAGCTTAAAACTACTAGCCAAAGTGCTAAGAAACAGTCCATGTTTTTCCCAAATAATAATAACTCTCTGATTCCATACACCTTAGATCCCTCTGCTCAACCGAAACCTACAAGTATTTGGGTATGTCGGAAGCGTTAGGCATCAATACTGCTGACGTGAAACAGTCGTTGAGGGAGCGCTTCATTGGCCGCCTGAATAAAGTACTAAATAGTCTTTTATCAGGCGGGAACAAGGTGCGCGCCTTCAACGGTTGGGTCATGCCGGTATTGATGTACTCTTTCGGCATACTCAAATGGACTCAGACGGAACTTGACGCCCTGGATAGGAGGGTCCGCACACTGCTGACCGCAAATCGGATGCATCACCCACGATCATCGGTGATGAGGCTGTATATCCCGCGGAAGTGTGGGTGTCGTGGCTTCTTAAACGCTAAGACCCTACACAACCGCGAGGTATGCAGCCTTAGGGAATACTTCCTCAAAGCCGACGAAGGTATGCATCGAGATGTGATCGCTGTGGACAAGGGCCTCACCCCGCTCTCCTTGGCAAACGAGAACTGGCGCAAACCTATGGTACTGGATACTAATGACCGCAGGGAAGTATGGCAGAGCAAGGAGCTTCACGGACGCTTTTACCGGGTCCTACATGGGCCCGATGTAGATCTCTTAGCGTCCGTATCCTGGCTGCGTTTTGCTGACCTCTTCGGGGAAACCGAAGGTTTTGTCTGTGCGATTATGGACGAAGTTATGATGACGAATAACTACCGGAAATACATTGTGAAGGACGGTAGGTACGGTTGACATCTGTCGGGCATGCCACCGGCCCGGGGAATCAATCCGACACATTATTTCTGGTTGTTCTCGTCCAGCGCTAACGGAGACCATTTACATAGACACAACCTTGTAGCCAGGATTATCCACCAGCAACTTGCTGTTAAATACAATCTTGTGGAATCCGAAGTACCGTACTATAGGTATGAGCCCGACCCAGTTCTCGAAAATGGCAATATCACGTTATATTGGGATCGATATATCATCACTGACAGGACTATTGTTGCCAATAAGCCTGACATAGTGTTGATAGATCGATTAGAGCGTCGCACAATGATTGTTGATATAGCTGTTCCTCATGACGAGAACCTCGTGAAAGCTGGAAAAGATAAACAAACAAAGTATCTTGATCTGGCTCGCGAGGTTGTCGACATGTGGGAGGTAGATACAGCAGTCATTGTGCCGATAGACGTGACGGCCAATGGTTTAATAGCCAAGAGCCTCGACGAATACCTAAAAAGGCTCTCGTTAGGCGGCTGGATCAAGGGCTTGATACTCGTACAGAAAGCGGTACTCCTGGACACGGCCCGTATTGTTAGGAGATTCCTTTCTCAGGAGCCCTGACCACCGGTAGTTTGGACCCTAACCCGATGCCGGTGGGCTACTATTTTTTATATTTTTAACCGACGAAAAAAAGGAGGAGGTTCTCAATTCGACCGTATATATATATTTTTTTTTTTTTGTGTATGTTCAGCCCTCACTCCGTCATCTAAGAACCGATTTTGATTATTCTTTTTTTGTTAGATAGGGTATACCTCAAGGGTGGTCCCATGTCAAGGAAGTCAGGCTCTGACAGTGGAAACCTGATAAAATTGAGAGAAAACCTCGAAAATTGTGGGCACGTTTAGCGTTTCTGTATGTATGTTCGGCCCTCACTCCGTTATTTATAAACCGATTTTGATTATTCTTTTTTTGTTAGATAGGGTATATCTCAAGGGTGGTCCCATGTCAAGGAAGTCAGGATGTGACAATGGAATCTTGATAAAATTGAGAGAAAACCTCGAAAATTGTGGATACGTTTAGCGTTTCTATATGTATGTTCGGCCCTCACTCCGTTATTTATGAACCGATTTTGATGATTTTACTTTTCTTAGATAGGGTATACCTCAAGGGTGGTCCCATGTCAAGGACATCAGGATCTGATCATGGGATCCTGAAAAAATTGAGAGAGAACCTCAAAAATTGGGCACGAATATTGTTTCTGTTTACTTTTCATAACTTAATCAGGTATTTGCATTTAGGAATCATCACATCCTGAAACTGAGCTGATGATGGAAACCATACCATTCCTACACAATATAAGTTAGATATAAAACTGGTTTTAGTGACAAATACCACATAATATGCTTTGAAGAAAAGACGTCTTTACAATATTGGAGGTAATCTCAACTGGTCAATATCCTGGAAACTTCATGGAAGAATGGTTACATCATCAGCTCAGTGGCCAGAGGAATTATGGAGGATTAGAAATTAGCCTCAGAGTGTTAAAAGATGATGCGAGCCACAAAAAATCATAAAATAAAAAACTTTTTAACAAAAAAATTAACCGACGAAAAAGAACTAAAAAGCAAAAAATAAATAAACCTTTTAAGTCTTGAGTAATGAGCTTATTTACCTACATAAAATATCAAATTTTATATAAAGTAATTTTGAGTCGGCGCCAATTATTAAAATGATTAATTACCTACTTACAGCCTTCTTCATTTGTAAGTACTAATAAAATTTAGATATTTAATAATCAGATTGTTGTTTGGCGCCGACTCAAAATTAGTTTATATAAAATTTGATATTTTATGTAGGTAAATAAGCTCATTACTCAAGACTTAAAAGGTTCATTTATTTTTTGCTTTTTAGTTCTTTTTCGTCGGTTAATTTTTTTGTTAAAAAGTTTTTTTTAAATGTTTTTATATTTGAATATTTAAAAATATACATAGTATGTACATAAAGTTTAATAAATGGAATAATAATAATAATGATTGTCAGGCAACTAAGGCCCATAAATAAAATACCACCGATACCTATATGCATACCCCCTACCTAAATTAAAATTTGTTTTATGCATAACTATTAAGAGTACTTACTTATAAATTATTTCCAAAGTCAAGCCTTTGCGTCAAGCATACCAAGCTAAAAGTTAAAAATATAAGGTCTACTCACTATTTCGAAAATAAAACTGTAAAGTAATGGTAAGGGATTGACTAGTATTGTAACTTCACTTCTTTTTATTATTTTATTTTTAATGTTTAATACCTAATTGTTACTTATTCCTTATTTTTTATACATAAAAATCTAAATGTGTATTGATTTATGGCGGAGGACACTGATTCCTGTAACACAGGTTCACCTAGCACGGGAGTCAGGGGCTTCACATGTAAGATTGTAATATTTTTATGTCAATAAAGTTATTATTATTATTATTTATTATTATTAACTGGGCCACCCGCCCGGAAACACAAACGAAAAACCGGCCAAGAGCGAGTCGGACTCGCGCGCAAAGGGTTCCGAACCGAACAAATTATATTTTTTTCAGGTTTTTTTTAAATACCTCTCTAGGTTGTGGTTCCCCATTAAATTGTGTTAACACCACATAGACATACAATCGCAGCAATCGCCGTTGATTTGCTGTCATTTTCTGAAGAGTTCCGTTGTCTGTCTCCGAAACTCATCATCAGATCTATATGAAATTTAAATGGGACCATTTCGGAATAAAGCCCTTTCCAACAAAAAAAGAATTTTGCAAATCCGTCTATCTACATAAGACGGAGTTATGCCCGAACATACATAAAAAAAAATACAAACAACCGAATTGATAACCTCCTCCTTTTTGAAGTCGGTTAAATTAAAATTTATGAAAAATACATATTCGAGACCGCCACAACATGCTCTTTTATTTGATATGTCGCACACGCACGGCACAGCTTTGTTTTTTAATTTTCCGATTTTTACCCCAAAAGTGACCCCCATATTCCGTGTTTGGGTCACAGATATTTATGTGTGTACCAAATTTCAACTCTATCGGTCCAGCGGATTCGAAGCAAATTGGCTGTGACAGACAGACAGACGGACTGACAGACAGACAGACAGACACACGAGTGATCCTTTTAAGTATTCCGTTTTTTCATTCCGACTTTCGGAACCCTAAAAACATACAAAACAAGGCTACCAGTTACTACACAGCTTCCTACGATTAAGTACCAGATTGATAGTGTAGGTATTTATCGGGACGGGATCACACTACGATGTTTATTTTCGTATCCTACGTGTAATCTAGACAGTATTACTCAATGAGTTCAGAAGGCGGTGAAAATATCTTTGTGCCCATTTTCCCATCAGTTCACTCAATTTTAGATAGATGTCGCTACATAAAACGGTTGAAAGTTTGACATTTAAACAGCCCACGCTTTGTTTTGACTTATACACTTGCATCTGTCATCAAATCGTTGTCGAGCAAGCGAGAACGCAATATGGTTTTACTCGAGAAAGAAAGGGATAGATGCGCGGCGGCGCCGTAGCTTCCCGCCGTCCCCCGTTCGACAGTCGCGCTCTGTTCGGTTTGCTGTGCGTAGTTGAGCTGTATTATTTTTGTTTTCCACAAATTCAGTGATATTACCAGACTTATTCCCATAACTGGACAAAGTTATTATTGTGTATTAGTGACTGAGTGTAGAAAGAAGTGTTCGCATGGATTGAGTGAGCAACGATGTTACCTCCCACGGCCGGTCTATCACAAGAACAACGCGACCGGCCCGATATGGCGTACCAGCAGCGTCAGGATGTGAGGGAACTCACCAGAGAAATCATCAGAAGTGCCCGTGTAGCAAACAGACAACATTCAACATCCCCTGGAGGTGAGCCGGTCCAAAATCAAAACGACGCCACGTTTCCGCCATGCTTGTCAAATTGACGTGATACGTCAAGGTGACATTTATATGAAAACATAGCATTTTTCGGGGGATAATTACAATAAAAACAAAGCCTATAGTCTTAATTATTGTATAGGAATCATAGGTGGAGCAAATTAGGACTGTTACGTCACCAAGGAGCCCGATCTTGCGAAAGGAAAATGGCGCCAATGCGCCACATTGCTTATCATTAGCTGGGTACCTATATAGCTAGGAGACATTATAACAATATTTTAAGCCTGATATACTTGAAATTAGGTGTTATTAGTGTTTAACGTTATGTAAGCGAAGATTTTATGATGCTTATTGTTGAATTGGCACGTGCTTGGGTTATTTTTAGCCCGTCCATTTGTGACCAACAACGTAACGTGGAAGCATAGCGTCACCCCGATCGATATTGTCTGCATTTTTTACCGATGTAGTTCAATATTTTGCATATTGATGGCAGGCATTATCATAGGTGGGATCGTTTACATTGTGTTTGTTGTTGTTATTGAATTCCCATTGACTTTTATAAAATGTCGCGGTGACAGTAAATTGACAGCACTCAGCAGTCAAGACACAAGATGGCGACCGGGCCACCCGCCATTGAAACTATTAGTAAATTTTAGTTTAATCACGCGCTACACCAGGCGGCGCCACTGTCGCTTTGTTGATATTTTCAATTTGTTTAGAATCAACTTAGTATTTTTGCCTAGATTGATTGTGGAATAAAGCTTAAAGTTTTTTTAAACTGATACTAAAATTATTTCTTGCAGTCTATTAATTACTTAATAAACAATATCAGTATTGTTGTGTTTTATGGATCCTTTGTTTACCTACTTGTTAAAAAAAAAACATTTATCCAATTTATAAATATGTCCAAATCTTAAACACAATAACTCAGAATTTTTCTGTTTATATAAAATTCAAAGTCCTGACTGAGTGAAATATCAATGCACAGCCTAAACCGCTGGAAAGACATGAAATTTGGAGGGTGTGTTCTATGTGAAGAGTAGGTATCCACTAAGAAAGGCTTTTTCGAAATTCAACCCTTAAGGGGGTGAAAAAGGGGTTGAATGTTTATAACGGAGGAAGTACTAATACCATGCAGGGGAATACAATAATAATTATTCTAATATCAATGACCCAAATTACTCAAAATGGCTTCTTTAAATGTTTATCAATAATTGACACTCCTGTAAACAGATAAGAGAATATTGCCCTGTAATTAATTATTAGTGATTTAAGATGTCTTATCTTGTTCTACTATGCAGTTACATAAACACCAGCATTTCAATTCATCATTACTAAAACTGATATAATTTAATGTTGAAATCAATGTTATCAATCACTCCTCAATGGCTGAATGGATTTTGATGAAACTCGGCACACAAGTAGACCATGATTTTGATTAGGCTACCTAGTTTTTATGTTCCTGTAGGATCATTGCTTAATGAGACCCTAAATGCCATCATCAAGCCGGCTGGTTCACCTAATGGAGAACAAGTTAGGCTTTTCAGGTTTTTTTTTTAATATACGTTGGGCAATCATCAAATGACTTCTCCCACTTGGGGGCGCTGGGGCTCGCGGGTGGTGCGGGTGGGTTTGTCAGACTTTTACCCATCCGTCGTCCTAAAGTTACCTGTGCCAGGGCCTTCTCAGAGTCTGTCACATTAATACAGCGACACCAAGCAGTAACTCTTTATAAAGGCATCATTCAGATGAGTAACATTCTGGCCTCACTTGAAAAACTCACTGGTGATTCTAATATAACACAATTAGCCAAAGCCCACTGAAATTACGAAAAGGATTCACAGGGCGATGCCCATTCATTAAATTACTGTAAAGCGAGTGTCACAGACAGAAGGTAGTTTTTTTTATCATTGATAAGCTCACTTTGACCACTATCTCACCTGATGGTAAACGATGGAGCATGCTTGGCTAGAAGTAACCTATTCACTCTTGACTACTTTAAGACTCCCAGGTTGTATTTCAAGGAATAAAAGTACATGCCTGTATTCCTCGAAGGGTTCGGCAGAGTTGTACTCTTTAGAACACCCATATTTCCTGCTGCGTTATTTATGAGGGGTAAAATAAATGTAGGTAGAAAAAAAAAAACATTTTTTTGACAACAGTAATGAAATAAAACTAAAAAAAGTGACAACCATATTTTATGTATGTCATGTTTCTGTTCTAAGTCAATCTGCCTAGCCTTTTCCCAACTATCTTGGGATCGGCTTCCAGTCTAACCGGATGCAGCTGAATACCAGTATTTTACATGGAGCGACTGCCTATCTGAACTCCACAACCCAGTAACTGGGTAATACGATACCCCTTGGTAAGACTGGTTGTCAGACTTTCGGGCTTCTGACGACCCGTAACGACTGTCAAAGATCCACGATTGACAGCCGGGACCAATGGCTTAACTAACGTGCTTCCGAGGCTCGGAGGAGTCTCGGTATGTAAAGATGGTCACCCATCCATGGACCAACCCCGGCAAGCGTAGCTTAACCTGATAGATCGACCCGTGCGGCTGTTATAAGTATTTATTAAAAAGAAAAAGTTGTTGATAAAAAAATGCATAAATCCGGTTCATCCTTAGAACAAAGTAGGTGGATAGTTCCACCGATGTTTAGTCTTCACATAAAACTCGACATTGTTCGCAATCCCAACATTCAGAGCAAATGATGAATAACTTTTCTATTAAGGCCCTTCTCGCGGTCCTGTGGCGCCCTCATTGAATAAAAAATCGTAGCATAGCACAGAAAATAAATATTAAAAAATCCAACTTGACGTTTGTTACAAAGAGGATAAAGAATTTTTACGTTGTTAAAATGTCAGAAACGGCCGTTTTTGGCACTTTTGCCTACTAGTTTGGATACGAAACATTTTGAGACCTGTTTTAACAACGTAAAAATTCTTTATCCTCTTTGTAAAAAACGTCAAGTTGGATTTTTTAATATTTATTTTCTGTGCTACGAGGTGCATTCAATAAGTACCTAGCCTCATCGCCAGAGGGCGCTGTAGTTTCAAAAAAGTTTTACCACAGTGTAGCACATTCTTTTTTAATTCTTTTTTCAAATTTTCATTCCAATCCCTTCATTGGTTTTAATTTGACAACTTATGGAAGCGAACGTGTCGATCGGTTTTACAAAAATGGAAAAAGAGCAATATCGTTCGGTGATTCGATTCCTATTTTTGGAAGGGAAAACGCGCATCGAAATCAAAGAGCGCTTGGATGCTGTGTACGGTGACTCTTCTCCATCGATGGCCACCGTCAAGAATTGGTTCAACGAGTTTGCACGTGGCCGTACGTCGGTTTTTGATGAACCACGTCCAGGTGCACCGAAAACAGCTGCTACGGAGGAAAACATTAAAAAAATCCATGATCTCGTATTGGCAGATCGCCGATTGAAGGTTCGGGAGCTAGCTGAGACTGTAGGCATTTCAGAAGGAACAGTGCATCATATTCTTCACGAGGAACTCGGCATGAGAAAGCTGTCGGCGCGATAGGTGCCGCGTTTACTCACACCAGAAAACAAGCGCAACCGTGAGACCACATCGGAGACGTGTTTGGCGCTGTTTAAGCGGAATCCAGCGGAGTTTTTGCGTCGTTTTGTGACCGTCGATGAAACCTGGATCCACTGGTACACACCAGAGACCAAGGAGCAATCAAAACAATGGATCCAGACCGGGGAACGTGCTCCAAAGAAGGCGAAAACTGTAAAATCGGCCGGAAAAGTTATGGCCACCGTTTTCTGGGATTCACAAGGTGTGATCTACATCGATTACCTCGAGAAGGGTAAAACAATTACAGGGCTTTACTATGCCGATTTATTGGGCCGATTCGACGCCGAATTAAAGAAAAAACGACCCCATCTGGCGAAGAAAAATTGCTGTTTCACTACGACAACGCACCGGTTCACACGTCTGCCGTTGCCATGGCCAAATTGGTCGAATTACGCTACGAATTGCTGCCCCATCCACCGTATTCTCCAGATTTGGCCCCTTGTGACTTCTTTCTGTTTCCTAATCTGAAAAAATCACTCGCCGGGAATAGATATGGATCGAATGAGGAGGTTATCGCCGCCACGGAGGCCTATTTTGCAGAGTTTGACAAAAACTATTTTTCGGACGGGTTAAAAAAGTTGGAGCATCGCTGGGCTAAGTGTATCGAACTAAAAGGAGACTATGTTGAAAAATAAATTGCCACTTTTCCAAAATTTTCGTTTACTTTTTGTAGGCTAAGTATTTATTGAATGACCCTCGTATACTACGATTTTTTATTCAATGAGGGCGCCACTGGACCGCGAGAAGGGCCTTAACGTCGTAGTATTATGGATTACTTTAGGACTCCTGCTAACCCATTTTATTACGCGAACCATCAATCATTCCCACGACGCGGACTTGTGAAATGACAATACGCTCAGATTATTATTTGGCGCCATTCGGGTCAAAAGTTCATCTATTTATATAGTAGTGAAATCAAAAGACAAACCAATGTCTTTTAGGTAAATGCATGAAAGCATACCTACTTTAAATTAATATGGATCTAATTAAAGATTTTCGTCAAATCTTAATTCTGGAGATCTAGACTGGTGTAAAGTCCATTTTCGCCAGCTGTACGTATCTGTGATTTTTTCGCCTTTTGTATCTTTAGATTTATAAACTCCTTAAGACTTCAAAACAGCCATGCCTTATTCATAACATTAAGAAAAGAGTCGAAGCGTAGATCCCGAAACATTCGAACTATGTGACAAGGTATAAAGCCGCGGAGCTAGTACTCGTTTATAACATAAACAATCGTTGCAACACATGACAACGAGGTATTGCATTACCTCGTTGCATTTTACGCAACTGGTCGGCCTGTAAAGCGGCTCTTTAATGTCATTCTCTTATCTTGGCGGCTGTCCCGCGCAGATGCTGATATTGTGTTCCGGTTTTAATGTTGTCTCCTGGTCTATTCATTCAGTCATTTCTATAGCTATTATTGATAAAACTGTTTATCTGAAACTGTAAATGGTGTAGGTAGTAAGTTATCAGATTTCTTTAATTAATTAATTAAATGGCTAAAGGCTCGCGGATTACTATTATTTTTAGCACTTATTGTCTATCTCCAGGATGCAATTTACTATACTTTCAATAACAACATAAGATAAACGACAAATCAACCAGAGGGTTGAATTGTTTATGTGGTGCCCATTGTTTTTTAGGTTTCCTTACCCGAAGGGTACCCAACGGGACCCTATTACTAAGCCTCCGCTGTCCGTCCGTCCGTCCATCCGTTCGTCCGTCCGTCTGTCAGCGGGCTGTATCTCATGATCCGTAATAGGTACCTAGACAGTTGAAATTTTCACAGATGTGTATTTCTGTTGCCGCTATAATAATAAATAATAAAAAACTTTTTTACAAAAAATACAACCGACTTCCAAAAAGGAAAATACATTAAAAATGGCAAAATAACTTTAATGTCGGAGTGTTTGTTTTCTGTATCTTCGTTATTTGACACCGACGTCCGTTTAATTATTAAAGTTCATTTTGCAATGTTTAATGTACCTATTTTCTTTTTTGAAGTCGGTTGTTTATACTTTAAAAATGTTTTTATTTTTAACTTTTTAGTTGATAAAGAATATAAGTATGACTTACCATCTACCAAACAAAAAAACAACAGACTTCTAAAAACGAAAATACACTAAAAATTAAGAAATAGTTTTAATTTCGGAAGTCGGTGTTTGTATTATACTTATTGGTTTTTTTGACACCGACTGCCGAAATTAAGGCAATTTTTTAATTTATAGTGTATTTTCGTTTTTAGATGTCGGTTGTTTTTTTTTTTGTATAAAAGTCTTTTATTTTTCACTTTTTAGTTGTTATACCCCAGAACTAAAAACCCCAATAAAATGGAACGTGGAATTTAACCCGTCAAGCCCCTCATTAGCAGACACAATGACACAATTAAGACGCGAGGGGCGTGACGGATTAAACCTCTTAATTGGAGAAAATCAAAACGTCATCTATGTATTCGTATTTTTCGTTTTTGTTCAGTTTTTCAAAAAACGCTAAAGCAATTACGATAAAATTTATATGGGACCACCTCGGGAGTATATTCTTTCGAATAAAAAAAGAATTTTGAAAATCGGTCCACAACTGTCAGAGGAATCGGACATACACAAAAAGAAAACATACATACAGTCGAACATAGAACCTCCTCCTTTTTTGAAGTCGGTTAAAAAGAATCATCAAAATCTATTCACAAGTGGCGGAGCAATCGCGTAACTCTCAATCTGCCCGCGCCTTTTCCCAACTATCTTGGGGTTGGCTTCCAGTCTTAACCGGATGCGGCTGAATACCAGTATTTTACATGGAGCGACTGCCTATCTGACCTCCTCAACCCAGTTACTGGGTAATACGATACCCCTTGGTAGAACTGGTTGTCAGACTTTCGGGCTTCTGAAGATCCGTAACGACTGTCAAAGATCCACGATAGACAGCCGGGACCTACGGCTTAACGGGCACGGACGCGAGCAACCGCGTAACAAAGATACATAAAAAAACAACAAACATCCATCCATCCTATCTAGTAGGATAGGCTAATACAGTACACTGTGCGGATCGCCCTGAGGACACGTGGAGTTCTGCCCCGCTTGTGCAGAGCACCGCCGTGTCCTCGTGGAGGCGATCGGCGGCAGCGACAACTCGCGCCCGGCCCTGGTTCAGGCCATGGTACGGAGCGAGAGGGAATGGGAGGCAGTCGTCTCCTTATGCGAAGCAGTAATGCTCGCGGAACGGGTGGGGGAGACTCAACAGAGTCGCCGTCACGCCCCCAGCAGCAGCCCCCGCAGGGGACGCCCTGGGCGTCGGGAGTCGCGAGACTACTCCGGCCACCCTAGGCGCGGCCCTGCGGACGGCGAGTAGTGCTGCCTGCCCAGAGGTCGCGGATAAATTCGAAACAGGCAACTGAAGGAACAGGGGTGGGTTTTAGTCTGTAAAAGTCTGACACGCCCTCCCGCTCCACCCAGGGCGGGAGAAGTCATTGGATGATATCCCACACCCACAAAAAAAAAGCATAATACAATACAGTAGGATCATTTCTTCGACACCGCTTTGGTATTCTGTATACACAACCAATGGTCTACTTCTACTCTACAAGTGAAGTGCTGGCCTCACACTCATTCATAGTTTCTAAGTTGGTGCGGCGTCGGTTACGAACTTACGATGTTCCATTGTGTCCTGCGTCTCCACTTGCAAAACAATACGGGCTTAACAATGACGGGTTCACGAGTACATCGCTTTGTCTGGCTGTGCTAATTAACTACGACCATTTTAACGGACCGTTGCTTTCTTTGTTTACTTGAAAAGCGGTCTTTCTAGATGTGTGTCTTCTAGGTAAAATTTTCGTCTTTACGACAAAAATATTTAAAAAAAACTGGCCAAGAGCGCATTAAAGGTTTCGTACCAAATATTGGTATTTGTTAGTAAAGTATACGTAATAATAAACATTATCACCAAACAAGTTGATCAATGAGAAGTTGAAAAAATCTTCGTAACAAAATTTTGTGACAGACGACGGACGGACAGACAGCCGGGCACGTGAGTAAATATGGCTCCGTTTGAACCCTTCGGGTACGGAACCGTAAATAAAAAACTTTACAAAAAAAACAACCGGCTTCCAAAAAAAAAAAACACTACAAATTAAAAAATAACTTTAATTTCGGTGTTTGTATTTTACTTCTTCGTTATTTGACACCGACTTCCGAGATTAAAGTTATTTTTTAATTTTTAGTGTTTTTTTTTTTGGAAGGCGGTTGTTTTTTTTTTTTTTTTTGTAAAAAAGTTTTTTATTTTTCACTTTTTAGTTGTTATACCCCAGAACTAAAAACCCTAATAACATGGAACGTGGAATTTAAACATTTGGAGAACACCAAAACGTCATCGAGGTTTACGTATTTTTCCAAACAAAAAAAGAATCATCAAAATCTATTCATAAGTGGCAGAGAAATAAAAAAAAACATACAGACGATTTGAGAACCTCCTCCTTTTGGAAGTCGTTAAAAAGAAGAATGCTACTATACTCATATTGGTTGTCAATTAATACTGTGCCTCTGCGTGTACATAAATTATTATAAATAAATGAAAGCTACAGAGAAATACAATAAAATCACGCTTTGCTAGTGCGTCCCCATGACAAACTCGAATTTTATTAGGTTACCATCTGCTGGTCATCTTTTCTTTTTCTTTTTTTTTGGTGTGGGAAATCATCCAATCCCAATGACTGACAATGAATAACGGCTCTGGGTGGAACGGGAGGGCGTGTCAGACTGTTATTGACTAAAACCCACCCCTGTTCCTTCCTTTCCTGAGTGCCCAGAAGCGTGGTAACTCTGTTTCAAATTTATCCTCGACGCATCTACTGGTCAACTAAGTAATCATTGTTAATGATTGTGGTTGTATGGGAAGAGTTCTCGTCTCGCGGCGCGGTCTAATGATGCTAATCTATATGTATAATCAAAGAATGCTAGCCATATTAGAACCATTTTATTTTGACTTCGCATACACTTCCCAAATACATAATGTAAACTGCTTCGAAATACACATAATAGTGAAAAGACTACTTGTTGATATCCAAAAACTGCGAGAGTAAACCAAGAAACCATAATAATACAACAATAACTTAAAAGAAACTGTACGGACTTTTACTTCAAGAAATAATATCAATACATATCGAATTAAGTTCTCTTACGAGAGCAGTATTGACCAAACAAGTTTATATCAAGGTCCTGTTGTCGGTAAATACGGATGTCCTTGGAGGTGTTGCGTCACCCCCCGCGGCCGTTCACCCGCATCGATCGCACCCCGGGCCCCTGGCCTCGGGTCCCTCGCTACTTCCGCCGCCGCACATACTAACGCAGTACACGAGATGACACCCCATACCAAGAAAATTTGCTTGAGTGCCCTTGGAGGAAAAGCTATTGTGATAAAAATATCGTGTATATTGTTAAGCTCTTTAACACGTTTGGAAAACTTGATAGTTGTCTAGAAATTCTTTGAATTGGACTAGTTTTTTTGAGGTTTTTAGAGGCAGACAAAATACTAAAATCATCCCATATGGCATCAATTAAATATGCAACTGTTTTGCGCGGATGTGACGCAAAAAAAAGTTTTTTCTTTATTTTGTGATAGACGCCATTCTCTTATTTGCTCCCATAGCAAAAATACTCAGGACCATATTCCCGTTACCATTATACATAGATACAAAAGTATGTAAATCATCACGTTATTAAAATTGCCGAGCTAACAGAAACGTATGCGACTCACGTATTCACAAAACAAATGTTGACTATACGTTATGATCAGGGCTGCCAAACATTTCAAATCGCTTTTATTGCGCATTCATATTTAGCGGCGAGGGGTAACGGTAAATACATAAACTGTACAAAGTTGCGTCAAGGGAAAGAAAGACGGGAGGGGGAAGCCCTACAATGAGAATGCACAGTAATATATAAGTTTCATGCAACTATTTGGATTAAAACTTTTTTTTTCTTGGTTTTACCGAGTAAATAACAAACACCCGTATTTTTCATTAAACACACCTGCATTTCCCGAAGGGTTGAGCAAAAAGCCTATAGATAGTACACCCACGACCAACCCGCATTGAGCCCGCGTGGTGGATTACGGCCCACACCCTCTCACAGGGAGGAGGATGTGTCCCAGCAGTGGGAACATTATGCTAGTACACCCACATTGCGCCTGCCAAGTTTCAGTAGCGTAATGAATAAATTAAAATCGACACCTAACCGAACTGCGACTGTGAAATCTCTATTGTAAACAAATACCACTGCTCCGATATGGAGATCGAACCTTTTTTTTTTGTGGGAATTCATCATAACTTTACTCGCTCTGGGTGGCGCGGGAGGGCGTGTCAGACTCTTACTGACTAAAACCCACCCGTATTCCTTCAGATGCCTGTTCCTGAGCCGCGGTGACTGTTTCAAGCACTCCCGTGAGGAGATCGAAGCAGCAGGTCACGCTTGTTGCGACCATAGATAAGCAGGAAAAAGTGATGTGCTATTGTGGAGCCTACTTTAAATTCCCTTAATATTTAATTAATTCTGACGATGGGCAACCCTAGATTATGACACATGTAAATAATTTACCAAAGTCATGAGTTGACAATAGAATCAGGTCACGCGTGTTTTCAGAAACCATACGACGTGATTTTTACAGATTTATTTGAAAAGTTGTATCATGTAAATTTGAAAAGTAAGGAAGGCATATATGATTTATGACGTTTAGTATCCTGAAATATAATCTCTGGGATAAGCTGTGTAAGGCCTATGCCTCACTAGGACGCCAGTGGCGGCGCAGCCAGTCGCGTCACCAACATAATGTATGCAGGTCTATGAGGTACCTTACTATTTTGTCGGCTGCTCGACTACAGGCCTAATAAATCCGTTAGTACAATAGTTGCTTAGCATGCAAAATTGTGGACTACAAAAGCAAAATTCCCCCTTGTCGTCTCGACGTTCCCTCACTGCTGAGGATCGCGACCACATACGATGCGTCTCCAAGTATTGCGGTAAGAGAGAGTGCATGCTGCCTTCAACAGCCTTATTTATCTCGTCAGACCATCTTGTCGGTGCTCTGCTCGGCCCTGAGCGAGTTTTCCTTCCATCTGGCCGAGTATTATGAGCCTTTCCAGACTATGCCTAGGTGAGCGCATATGTCCGCAAAAGCTGAGGGCACGCTCTTGGCACAGTGTAGACAGTCGCTTGGTGAGTATAGGTAGCACTATATTTAATCAAAGCCATAAAATAAATTCGTTTTGAGAATAATCTTATTACACCTTACGGGCTGATACTCCAGTAATTTGACATTCTGGCACGTCTTTTTACAACGCTATTCCATTGGGTTTCGCCTGAACTTTCATAAAGATTACATATGGACCCCCTCCTCGGGCGGGATCCTATTGGCTGCTATTAAGTACAGAGCTAGTAAACTTATTATATTGTCATTTCTGTCTTACATAGATCTTATTGAACTACAAAATAGCTCCTAGCTACTAGTGCGTAGCTTGAGCTCAATAGAAGCGCATCCTTAACACCTGTAGGCGGTGATTGGTGCCGCGGGTGGGAGTGGGGAACTTTTTGCACCCAGGTGGCTTGGCTTGAATAAACATTCAAAAATAAAAAAAATATACTTAGTAAAGAGCCTCGCTAGGTTCTTTAATATGATACTTTTAAACTCGGGGTAAGGTACAAAAAATTTTGCGATCCCTTCGCTCGCCTCGCGCATCCTGTCTTCTTTAGTTCTCAAGCTTTGCTGTATGAGTCGCCAACATGATGGTACTAAAACCTACATCCAAAGCGGTGTCCTGAAGATTCACCCCATAAAGTAATCCTGCCGGCGCCAATACCTTAAGGGCCAATCAAACGAGATCAATACCTCACCCACACAAACGGCCGTGACGGCACGGTTGGTGCAGTGGTTGAGCGATCGGCTGCTGCGCTGTGGGTCGCGGGTTCGATTCCCGTAAGGAAAAAAGTTTCGTATGGCCTTCAGATAGTTATTCCGGGTCTGGGTATCTTGTGTATGTGAGTTTGAATGTTTGGGAACGCATCCACGGTACAGGAGTAATTACTAATGTGGGGCTACGTTTTTTTAAAATAAAAAACATTAAAGAAAAACGGCTAAGTGCGTGTCGGACTTCGCACATTTAGGGTTCCGTACCAAATTCGAAAATTTGAAAGCAGTAGTTCCAACAGTTTGGTTGTAAAACCTGTGTGACTGACGACGGACAGACAGACAGACGGACACGTGAGTGACAGCAATAGGGCTCCGTTGGGACCCTACGGGTATGGAACCCTAAAGACAGTAAAA
Organism: Polia nebulosa; assembly: GCA_951329385.1. Lineage (NCBI taxonomy): Eukaryota > Metazoa > Arthropoda > Insecta > Lepidoptera > Noctuidae > Polia > Polia nebulosa. Next base: position 29,037,732 of record OX589605.1, on the reverse strand, counting down.
CCGGCCAAGTGCGAGTCGGACTCGTACACGAAAGGTTTCGTCCGTACCATATGCTGAAAAAATCACGTTTCTTCCCCTTTAATTTTTTACTTATTTTTATTTTTTGTTGTTATAGCGGCAACAGAAATACACATTCTGTGACAATTTCAACAGCCTTCCTATTACGGATCATGAGATTCAGCCCGCTGACAGACAGACGGACGAACGGACAGCGGATGCTTAGTAATAGGGTTCCGTTGGTTACCCTTCGGGTACGGAACCCTAAAAATTAACACATTTTTAAACAGCATTAGGTATTTGTTTGCAGCACGCGACCGTTTCCCGTCGACATCGTCCACGGACGACAACGAGAGCGGCACAGATGGCGAGGCCGACAGGTCCCGGAGGGTCAGCCTGGTGCACGGCGGCATGTCCAACCCGCCGCCCGGCATCGTGTCCATCCGCAAGCGGCGCGGCAACCTGGCCAAGCACTCCGTGAAGATACTGAAGAAGTGGCTGTATGATCACCGGTACAACGCGTACCCGAATGATGCTGAGAAGATTGCGCTGAGTCAGGAAGCCAATTTGACTGTTCTGCAGGTATATTTTTCTATCTCATATCATCTTCCTGCCCTTATCCCATGTTACTTGGGGTCGGCGCAACACGTTTTTTTCTTCCATTCTGTCCTGCCAGCCGTCACGCTATCACTAACTCCGTTTTCTTTCATATCACTCCTCACACAATCCATCCATACTTTATTTGGCCTCCCTCTCCCTCTCCATCCATCCACATTTATATTCATAACTCTTTTAGTTACATGTGTTTCATCCCTCCTCTTCACATGACCATACCAAGATAAGCGGATCCCCTTCAAATTTTCTGTGACTGGCGCCACTTTTAAACTAACTCTAATGTACTCATTTCTCACTTTATCCATTCTCGTTACTCCACATATCCATCTCTACATTCTCATCTCCGCCACATGCAATCTTTATTCAGCAGTATATTTTTGTATCTATACTAATATTATAAAGAAGAAAGATTTGTATTTTTAACCGACTTTCGAAAAAGGAGGAGGTTCTATGTTCGACTGTATATGTTTTTGTATGTAACAAATAAGCTCCGAAACTACTTGATCGATTTTAACCATTTTTTAACCGACTTTCGGCAAAGGAGGAGGTTCTATGTTCGACTGTATGTATGTTTTTTTTTTTATGTATGTCCGCGCATTTCTCCGTCAGTTGTGGACCGATTTTCAAAATTCTTTTTTTATCTAAAAGAATATACTCCCGAGGTGGCCCCATATAAATTTTATCGAAATTGCTTTAGCGCTTTTTGAGAAACTGAACAAAAACGAAAAATACGCATATCTCGATGACGTTTTGGTGTTCTCCAAATGTTTAAATTCCACGTTCCATGTTATTGGGGTTTTTAGTTCTGGGGTATAACAACTAAAAAGCGAAAAATAAAAAACTTTTTTACAAAAAACACAACCGACTTCCAAAAAAAAAAAATACACTAAAAATTTAAAAATAACTTTAATTTCGGAAGTCTGTGTCAAATATCGAAGAAATAAAATACAAACACCGACTTTCGAAATTAAAGTTATTTTTAAATTTTTAGTGTATTTTTTTTCACCATTAGAAAGCTAAATTATAAGGAAGTAACATAGGTACTAATACTTTTTATCCCGGGAAAAATAACAGTTCCCGCGGGATAGGTCACGGGAGCGGAACCGCAGTCAAAGTGGATTTACAAGTAGTTTCAACTGAAAGTAGCCCGCACCGTCTTTGCGTGGGTGCAGATTACACACACATAATTTTACAGTTTCTGGTACTGTTCAAGTAGACTAACAGACTACTACGATGAACGATCCAGAAGCAATATGTAATCATCAAAATCGTAGGTAACCCTTATTACAGTTGCAGTCAGCACCTTAGCTAATAGAGTACGATTCCAGAGCTGCCAGACTTTTTTTCTGATTAAAAAAAAATGGGATTAAGTAGTAAACAACACTCACACACACACACACACACACTACACCACCATACCCCAACATTTATCCTATGGAGGGGCCCATAGGATATGTTTCAATGAAGTTTGAATGACGATACGATTGGCGCAGTGGTTGAACTTTCGGCTATTGCCGTTTATTGATGCCAGCTATTCGCGGGTTCAATTCCCGCACGGAGAAAATATTTGTTTAGCCAATAGGTGTTCCTGTTCTGGGCGTCTTGTGTATGTGAGTTTATACAACGTTGATGTGACAGAGGGGCATTAAATTAAACTACGTATACTATACGTGTTTAGTATTGATTCGATACGGTATAAAAATAATAATAAATGAGGTTTTTTTTTTTCAAACAAACTAGATAGCTTACAATTCAGAGTAAAACGCAACCACCCTTTATAAATAAAATTAACTGACCTTAGATACCTAGGTAACACAGCGGCAACATCGCACACGCGCCGGAGGGCGGCGACGTGTGTTCTCTCGCGTCACAACGCGTCGTATCGTAGGTTATACTCAGATTTATCGTTTTAAGGTGCATGACCTGTGCGTATAGACATAATCAGCTGTTAGGAAAGATACATCGTGTTCAAACGAGGCCAAAACTTAAAAAATCGTTTGTGACTAAACTACTGCTCCGATTTAATTGATTTTTGGTACAGAGCTTGAAAATAGTACCTAGTATAGGCAGTTTAAAGGAAAGCCCCTCTGTCGTATCAACTTTGTATATGTTTGTGATTGCACTCACGATACACGAGTAATTCCTAGTCTATGGCAACGTATTTATTAAAAAAAAAAGAGTGGCACTCCGGGAGTGCCGACAGAAGTGAAAATTTGAACAAAAAATGCCCAACGTTGCCCAATTTCAAAAAGTGAAATAATAAATTGACTTAATGATGAGGTTACAGACAGAAGCCATTTAATCACTAAACACAATTGTAGGTATGCAACTGGTTCATAAACGCCCGCCGGCGCATCCTGCCGGAGATGATCCGGCGCGAGGGCCACGACCCGCTGCACTACACGATCTCGCGGCGCGGACGCAAGCAGCCCGGCACGTCGGGCGGCAACGCCAACACGGCCGGCGTCGTCGTCGCCTCATGGGATGGTGTTGAAGTTGAGGTAACTTGAATTTTTGAAGTGAAAACTTCTTTAGCATCGTTGTGATTTTAAAAGTCGATGAAACGAAGAAGAGAGACACATAAATTCATAAGATTTAACGTGGGAGAAAATGAGATAGGAAGTATTATACAGTTTTGTGTTTTTTTGAAAAAGGAGGAGGTTCTATGTTCGGCTGTATGTATGTTTTTTTTTTTTTAAATTTATCTCCGCCGATTTCTCCGTCAGTTGTTGTTGACCGATTTTCAAAATTCTTTTTTTTATCTAAAAGAATATACTGCCGAGGTGGTCCCATATAAATTTTATCGAAATTGCTTTAGCGCTTTTTGAGAAACTGAACAAAAACGAAAAATACGCATATCTCGATGACGTTTTGGTGTTCTCCAAATGTTTAAATTCCACGTTCCATGTTATTGGGGTTTTTAGTTCTGGGGTATAACAACTAAAAAGTGAAAAATAAAAAACTTTTTTACAAAAAAAAAAAACAACCGACTTCCAAAAAAAAATACACTAAAAATTAAAAAATAACTTTAATTTCGGAAGTCGGTGTCAAATAACGAATAAGTAAAATACAAACACCGACTTCCGAAATTAAAGTTATTTTTTGGAAGTCGGTTGTTTTTTTTTTTTGTAAAAAAGTTTTTAGCCAAAATTATTGAAGGTTTCACTTCTACCACGTGTGAATTGCACACATGTTTTTTTTTTTTCATTATTATTATTGATAGGCGATCTAAGTAAGTGATAATGTGGTCGTCGATGGAGCACGCTTGTCTAGAAGTAATCTTGACTTAAAGCTATCAGGAAACACAACATTTTTTTTTAATTTAATTAAACATTGTAAGTATTAAACATACAATGTTTAAATAAAATAACTGATAGAGACAGAGACAGCAATTTTAACTATTCTAAAGACTGAAGAATTCGTCTCTCCTTCTCTCTAAACTCTTTATCAAAAAAATTCTCAATTAACTTAGACTAGACGAGGTACCTTATAATACAGTATGTTAATTATCGGATGGAAGGCAGCCGCATGAGCTCACTGTAGGTGAAAGGAAAGGAGGGAGGTCTTTGCCAAGGAGTCGGACAGCACAGGCTAATAAATAAAACAAAAAAAAGTTTACTTTTTGAGAATGTATAGACACACCCGCTACTTACAGACGAACATTAGTGTTTAAATACATGCCCAGAGGACACGGTGGAGATCTGCCCCGCTTGGGCGGAGCACCGCCGTGTTCTCGTGGAGACTATCGGCGGCAGCGACCTCTCGCGCCCAGCCCTGGTCCAGGTCATGGTACGGAGCGAGAGGAAATGGGAAGCAGTCTCCTCCATCTGAGTCAATTGAGAAAGGAGCCAAGAGGATCATCGGCAATGATAGGCTCGTTGAGTCGAAACTCCAAAGTCTAGAACATAGACGCCGAGTTGTTAGCCTGTCGGTTTTCTATCGGTTACATTTTGGGGAGTGTGCGACGGAATTGCACAATTTGATTCCGCCAAGCCCGTTTCATCAACGGACCACAAGACGTACGGCGAAGTGCCACCGGTTCATGGTGGACATCCCATCCATACGCACAAAGCGTTTTGAGAAAACATTCATTGTGCGTACAGCTAGGGAGTGGAATTCCCTACCGGAGTCTGTGTTTCCTGATAGCTACAACCTGGGAGTCTTTAAGTCAAGAGTGAATAGGTTACTTCTGGGCAAGCGTGCTCCATCTTCGACCACATCATCGCTTACCATCAGGAGAGATGGTGGTCAAACGCGTGCCTATCAATAATAATAATAAAAAAGAAAACTGCGAAGCAGTAATGCTCGCGAAGGAGGAGGCGGAACAGGTGAGCGAGACTCAACGGAGTGGCCCTCACGCCCCCAGCAGCAGCCGCTGCAGGACACGCCCTGGGCGTTGAGGGTTGCAGGACGATCTCCAGCCACCGTAGACGCTAGCCTGCGGACGGCGTGTAATGGGTAGTTCGCTTCCGATTAGCACTAGGCCCGTGAGTCGACGGCGTGTAGTGTTCCACGCGCGCCTCAAAGAGATGTTAGTGAGCCACCTCTGACGGGGCCCATCATGGCCGATGCTTGCATGCCAAGGGGTCGCGGATAAATTCATAACAAGGTTACCGCGCCCTTGCACTCAGGCAAGGAAGGAACAGGGGTGGGTTTTAGTCAGTAAGAGTCTGACACGCCCTCCCGCTCCACCCAGAGCGGGAGAAGTCATTGGGATGATTTCTCAATCCAAAAAAAAAAGTGCTTAAATATATTCTCAAAAGATAAAATGGTAAACTACAGCTAGATTACCTGTAAAATTTGTCAATTACCGTCGTCGTCGTTGGATCATATTTTTAACCGACTTCTAAAAGGAGGAGGTTATCAATTGGGATGTATACCTATATAATATTTTTTGTATGCATGTTCTTCTTCGTCATATAAAGACAGATTTACAAAATTCTTTTTTTTTTGTTCGAAAGGGGTTTATTCCGAAATAGTACCATTTAAATTTCATATAGATCTGATGATGAGTTATGGAGACAGACAACGAAACTCTTCAAACAATGACAGCACACCAATCGGGATTGCTGCTATCGCCTTAATATGCATTGTTAACAAAATTTAATGGGGAATCCGAACTAAAAAGCGGAAAATAAAAACTTTTTTTATTTTTTATTTTTTTTTAAAAATAGAACCGACTTCCAAATAAAAAACAAAAAAGTGCAAAATAACTTTAATTTCGGCATTCGGTGTCAAAAAGCGAAGAAACAAAACCAGAAATAGAATAAAGAAAAACTGGCCAAGTGCGTGTCGTATTTCGCACATTAAGGGTTCCGTACCAAATATTGATATTTGTTAGTAAAGTATACGTAACAATAAACATTATCACCAAATTTCAAGTTCATAGGTCCCATGGGAAGTTAAAAAATTCTTCGTAGCAACATTTTGTGACAGACGACAGACGGACAGACAGACAGACGGACACGTAAGTGACAACAATAGGGCTCCGTTTGGACCCTTCGGGTACGGAACCCTAAACAAGAAAGTTAAAATTACTTGCGAATAAATAAATTAGGTACGCCTGTATTTCCCAATGGCTAGGGGTCGGCAAAGGAGTACTCATATAAGAGCAGAGAAAGAACCCCAGCTCCAGATATGGGCTGCAGGGCTTCTTAGAAGCACTTCGACGTTCTCGGGGGCGTCACGTAGCTCTGCAACTCGTAGCCTCGGTGCGAGAGGACTGTATGTAAGGGATCTGTCTACGGGCGGATAATTTAAATAGCTGAGGGCGACTTCAATTAACTATATTCAGAATAATATGGAAAACACATATCTGCCCACTTGGACGGGCTCGCGGAACTCTAACTCTCTCTAACTGTGACACAAACGTCAAGCCTATCATTTATTGTAATCTAATTTCAAACGGCTTTCCAAGAGTTTCTAAAAACTTCTAACCTGCCAGTCGGCAACATAAGGCCGCCAACATAAGGTTGCCAACATAAGGTTGTGACTATAATTGTCACAGTACCTACATTTCACCAGTTAGTAGTAGTTTTTTTTTTTACGAAAAAAATCCTTAACAAAATTAATCTTCTCCACAGAACGGCGGCGACGCCGACCGCAGCACAGAACAAGAATACACCGACGGCCTGCTAGTCTACAGAAGTGACGGCGACGAGATAGCCGACGGAGAGGAGGGATACTCATCCAGCGCTGTCTCAGAGGAGGAGGTCAAATACGACCCCTCCGTCTGGCAGTCCGTCATACGGTACGGACCGGAGGACCGGGAACTACACCCTGCTGCTCGAGGGTTGGTTTCTGATGGGCCTTTTGTTGCAAGAGAAACTACTCACATTTTTAGTGTACATAATACAATGCGGCGTTTGAATTAATAGTGTTACGAGCTGGGTATGGGATAAATTATTTTACACCAATTAATTTACTAAATATCCTTTATTAACTCAACAACTTATAAACACAAACACTAAATCGCTAATAATCACTATTCTCTTCGTAATCGCTTGTATTCGCATCCGTTCGCATCCGTAGTCGAAATCAGACTGACTGACTCGCCCGCCGCCCGGCCTATTTATACGGTCATGGAAGTTTCCAGAACATTGTCGAACTATCCTATAGTGGAATATTCTAGAAACATCTATGAACTTCTATACAGTACCACAATGGAATGTTCTCGAACCTAGTGGAAACTTCTGGAAACTTCGACCACATTCTCGAACGTTCTAGAGTAATACGGTCGACGTAACAATAGATAGGGGTTATACTTGTTATACTGCATCAGGAAAGATGAAGCCGGCCCCAATATAGTTGGGTGAAGGCTAGGCAGGCAGAGTAGGTAGGACGCCGCAAGCGAGAGCGCGTGAGACGCCGTCGCCTCCTGTGAGGAAGCGATGGTCGCGAAGGAGGTGGAGGAAAGGGAGCGGGAGAATGCGACCTGCCTCTCTATCCGTAGAAGACGCACCAGGCGCAGAAGGACGCAGAACGATCATAAGGTAACACAGACTTAGGGATATTGTCCGTACGCGACCGCATAGGGTCCCGGCCAGATATTGGTCCGCATTAATTCATGCGGCATTCACCTGGTCGGGGAAGCTTGAAATGCGCAAGCAGTCCGCTCTGGCCAAAGCGTTGAACAAAACAAACAACCAGTGGTGCATATTAGGCCTGAATTGAAAAAGCTGGTAGTCATAGGAAGATGCCTTTGACAAGCCGTGAGATGATGTAGGCTCAGTAAGGGGGTTTATGAGAACAATCACGGAATATAAAAACCGGCGAAGTACGAGTCGGACCCGCGCACGTAGGGTTCCCTACCATTATCCATAAAAACGGCAAAAAAATCATGCCTGTTGTATGGGAGCCCCCTTAAATATTTATTTTATTCTGTTGGCTGTCGGCAACAGAAATACATCATCTGTGAAAATCTCAACTGTCTAACTATCACGGTTCATGAGATACAGCCTGGTGACAGACGGACGGACAGCGGAGTCTTAGTAATAGGGTCCCGTTTTACTCTTTGGGTACGGAACCCTAACAACAAGTGGAAGTGCCCACGCAGCTATCCGGCGCGTGTCACAATTATGCGGAAAAAATGTAACATAATAACAACCTTCGTCAGTTGTTGTAATAAGTCTTAATTTTGTATGAACAACAAAAACCTTTTCGTCAAAATTGAATTTATTGATCATACAAAATTAAGACTTATTATAACTGACGAAAGTTGTTATTATGTCACACCTTGGGTAGCTGCTTGGGCACTACTTCCACTTGTTTTTTTTATTCCATGGGAACAATGATTTAAAAATAGTTTTTTATTTTATTTTAGGGTGTTCAGTTTCAGTGCAAATCGTAGTGTATGTCGTGCAAGCTGTTATGTCAGGGAGCTAGAGTAGCTGGTTAATTATTTAGTATCCATTTGCATAAATATCTGGACGGTTCATGCTCACAAATCTTCATGTATGTCATTTTTATGGTAAATATGTTCATTAGTCTGGCAAATTATCGTGTCATTGAAGATTTTTTTTGTACTACGCAGGAAATAATACTCATTTTCAAATGGTATTGTGGCCTCATACGACATAATTCTATTTTTTATCCGCTTTTACGAAATAGAAGACGGCCACTGCTACGAAATGTCGGCGTCTCGGTGCTCTGATTTGTTCATGCTGTGACTACATGTCACAGATCATATATAATACTAGCGTAGCGTAGCGTATGGTGGTATGGTAATTATTTTATAGTATTTTTGGCACTTCATAACAGTTTTACTGTTTCAAAATGTGTCACTATACAAATTTTAAAGAGGCGAATGGATAAACTCTAAAATTTCAAACAGCGCCATCTATTGGTACAAGAAATATAAATGCCTAAGGATTCGTTCCAATAAACATCTAAATTTGAATTAGGAGCCAATAATTTTTTTTTATTTTCAAAATTATGGTACTTAAACTTCAATAAGAAATCGATGCATATTGCGCCATCTATTGAAATTTATTTGAACTAAATTTTCTTTGTTCGAGATGATACCCCCTGATGTAGTAAAACTCATGCGAATCAACTATGTAGGCGCCAGATAAGAGTGAAATAACTGTCATTGATTGACCCACCTACATTTATAATTTGAAAAACAGAAATAATGACACAGCTGTCCTGAATCCCCACTGAGTGTTTCCACGTTGCCCACGTTGCCTTCAGGAGCGTCAAGCCCACGTATTCTGGGGAGGGGCAACTACTGTATGATCAATTTTGGCCTGAAGACGCCCGACAAGCCACGGTCGGGAGATGAAGGCCCAAACAAAGTCGGCAAAGAGGTCGTGGTGGTGGTGGGTGGTGCGGCGTCGAAATTCAGCGCATCACCACTCCTCACCGCTCTGGGCCCTGGGAGTCCGGAGCGCGAAGAAGGGAGGGTTGCCGGAGGAACCGTGAGTGAGTGCTCGCGGCTCTTCCGGAACCAGAAGCGCTCCAAGTCGGGGGATGGCGGGGAGTCATCCTCCGATGTAGAGGTGATGGCCCCGCCTTCCAAGATCCCCACCAGCGTGAGGGGTGGGAGATCGGGGAGGCCGCCGTCAAAAGCGACGAAGGCTGGCAGGCGAGCCCTGAGGCTCATCGCGGAGGGGCGCCACCCCGTCGCGGGGTGGTCTCGGGGTCTTTGAGCGGATGAACGGGAGCCGCTGTCAGCTCCAACTCGGAGCGAGCGGCCAGGCTTGCGGGGGTCGTGGAAACCGCGATTAAGGATGTGGTCCAGAAGAAGCTGGCTTCTTCCAGGAGCAGGGCCACATCCGCGGCCACGGTTTCCATTGTGGCGGCGGCGGAGGCGAGCTTCGGCGGGCCTCCGTCTGCGGACGAGACGTCCAAATTGCGGGTGGAGGTCGCCCGCCTGACCGCCACTACGGAGCTTCTAGTCAAGGAGAACCAGAGGCTCCGGGCGGACCTGGCCGAGCTCCGAGGAGCTGGCGCCCGGAAGGACGCGCAGGATGAGCGCCAGCATGGGCCAAGTCAGCCCCTGCCCGCAGAGAACCAGGTTCTCGACCTGGTGCGGCAGAAGCTGGCAGCCTTCAACACGCGGTTCTCCGTGCTGGAGGGCATCGTCCTGCGCCCTCCGCTAGCGGCGAGTCAGCCGGCCTTGGGCCAGTGGCAACCGGGCTCGTTTGCGGCGGGACGGGCCGACAGCGGGTCTGTGCTGAGACCCGCGGGGTCGGCCCCGTCGAAGGCGTCAAAGGCGCCGCCCAAACCGGGTGGAGCGGCTGCACGGGCGGCGAAAGCCCCGAAGGCCCCAGGCCAGGCGGCGAGACGGCCGCCACAGCCTGTCCCGACGCCCCAACCTCCTACAGCCGAGGCTGCCGAATGGGAAGTGGCCGGGGAGAAGGAGAAGGCGGGCAAGGCAGCAAGGGCGGCCAAAGGGAGAGGCGGAAGCGGCGCAAAGAGCGGGCTGCTGCGGTTAGGCTCCGCGCCCCGAAGTCCGCGGCTGTAGTTATAACACTACAGCCGGAAGCTGTTATAGATGTCATTTGTAAAATACTGAAACACAGACAGACAGAACAGGGGTGGGCTGTTCTTTCCGTGCCCCGAGTGCCCAGGCACGCGGTAACTCGGATTCGAATTTATCCACGACCCCTGGGTAGGAAGTTATAAAGCTTTAAAGTTGAAAATAGAAAGAGAAGTTCGACGTGCCGACACTGCCGACGTGACGTCAAAGGTTATGACGCCTATACAGCTACTATAGAAAACAGTGTTTTCGAGAGAGGGACAGATATATTTGTTTAAAATTGTTATACTTCGTTTGTTTTTCAATCAATTTTGATTCTGTTTTTACTGTTAGTATGCCTTTTTTGTATATCTAATAAGCTCGCTCCATCGTCATTTTTGTCTCTGTCACCTCTGACCTAGACTAAGAGTCAAGAGCAAATCCATCTAAAACAAAAATAAACCGGTTAGATAAAATATTTTTTTCATGCATATTCCCTATTATAGATCGTGTCATCCACGAAGACGCACCCCACCACTAGGTTATTGCAGGGTTACAAGGCAATACAGAGGAGTATGACAAAATGAGAAACATGTTATGTTTGGTGTGCAGGCGCGGTGCGGGCGTGGTGTCGGTGCGGACGTCGGAGTCCGAGGAGGCCGGCGCGGCCAGTGCGGGGGACGCGGCGGGCGGCTGGCACCCGCAGCTGGCGCACCTGCCGCAGCTGCCGCACCCGCTGCGCAGGCGCATACAGGTACCACCACACACAGCAGCACACACACCACCACACACAGCAGCACACACACCACCACACAGACATACACATATATTTCTTGTAAGATAAAAAAGATGCGCGCATTCGACAGAATTCGCGCGTCGGAGCACAACCAACGCTGATTGGTGCGTTTTATGTTGTGGAGATAAGTGAATTTGCTATGTTAAGTTTCAGATTGACGCATCTGCTCTAGTATGAATTGACCCTAAGGTTTAGTACTTTTGCGAAAGCTTGATACGTCCGAATATCTCCCGCATTCAAGTTTTATTATATTTTTAACTAACTTAAATGTTTGATCAGGTGGTGCCAGCCAACGTGAGCAGTGAGGGTGAACGCGACAAGTTCAAGTGCCTATACCTGCTCGTGGAGACTGCCGTCGCGGTGCGTCAGAGGGAGAAAGAGGCAGAGGAGGTCCCTGTCTAGTGGCCGACAGGTACGTGCCCGACTACTGGGTTATCCACAAACCACACATTTCGCTTAAAAAAAAGCATGCACTGAGTGCGCTGGTGGCGTCATCTATGCACCACGTTTCGCACAGTATTTGTCTAAGAAAAACCCTTTGACAAAGAGCTCTACTAAAAATTTGGTCCACAGTATAATAGGTTATTTATGTGCGAAGAATCATTATTCTTCTATAGGGAACGTGCACGGCGTAGTCTGTGCCATCTAGTGGAGTAAATTCGAAACTTTTACCCTTTAAAAACTTGTCATTGACATTTCCGTGCCCTAAATGTATACACACATGCGGCTCGCGTAACGTAGACTGCCATCTCGTGAATAATATCCGCAACCCGCGGGTTAAGTTAGCAAAATCATATTGTTGTATATGTCGTTAATTTGTGGCAAATAAATTCTTTTTCTTTCTTTCTTTCAACTTAAACTGTAGAAATACTTGACATTGACATTTATGTGGCGCCATCTATAGTTTCTGCACACTCCCTATAGAAATCACCTGGACAAAAATGTTTTCCCTGAGTATGTGAACCTTTCCGCAGGATACAAAACCTTTTCTTATTAGTAATTACCGTCTCCTTAAGGAGACGTAGGGGCTTGAGGGGGATGGCTATGTTTTTACTTGAAACAAATTTTCGCAAAATTTTTCAGGATTATGTTTATTTGTGTGGCTAAGAATGTTGCTGGAATGATGCTCAAAATAGTTACCAGTGTATACCCTGATCTTAATACCTAGACAATTCCTGTTTATATTGTAAAATAATCTTATAATTAAAAAATAAACTAAAAAAAACACGCTTAGAGTGACGTCATTTTATTATTATTCTTTTTCTCAGCAAAGCCTTTGAGAAGCTCGTGGCTAAAGTAATAACAGCCGCACGGGTCGATCCATCAGGTTAAGCTACGCTTGCCGGGGTTGGTCATGGATGGGTGACCATCTTTACATGCCGAGACTCCTCCGTGCCTCGGACAGCGCGTTAAGCCGTTGGTCCCGGCTGTGAATTTTTGACAGTCGTTACGGGTCGTCAGAAGCCCGAAAGTCTGACAACCAGTCTTACCAAGGGGTATCGTTTAACCCAGTCTCCACCCAATCCGTCAAAATACAGATCTATAGAAAATTCGGACCGAACCATACAAATTGTTCTACGGCCACGCCGGACCGTCACTTTCATGGATAAGTATCGGACGTAGTGCGCAATCGCTCGTGCTGGGTTGTGGAGGTCAGACAGGCAGTCGCTCCATGTAAAATACTGGTATTCAGCTGCATCCGGTCAGACTGGAAGCCGTCCCCAAGATAGTTGGGAAAAGGCTAGGCAGATTAATTCTCAGCAAACCCTTTCATTAGATTTATACCAATATCATGGGAATGCATAAAAGATAATTAGTCAGCCATATTGTATTTAGAATGACGTCACTTGCATTGTCATCCAAACTAAACATGTAAGTACGCAAAATTTCTGCTTAATCGGAAAGCGGGAAGTAGGTCAAATTTAACTTCTAGGTTTGTTTACATACAGATAAAGCTAATAAAAGAGTGTTTAAATAACTAAGTATCTTGTAATTGTTACAGCCCATGCAGTATGGAAAGGAATCGACAGCGCCGCTAAACGGAATTGTACGTTCAACACGCGGTATTCAACGCTACAACCTTCCACTAATCTCGAGTTTAATGTCGTTCGTTTGTTTATAATCACTAATCATGCCGCCAGGTGACAGCGGCACTTTAGCCCACACTTATTGACTACGGTGGTGTATCCTTCACGGTTTCAGTGCGCTTTTATTTGACTTTAATACTTCAGTTTTATGTATGGAAGTGGGACTTTATAGTTGGGGTCTGGGCTTATCGAGACTGTTTGCCTAGACAAAAGTTTTGTATCGTAAAGTCGGTGAGAATAGCAGATTATTTAACAGTTGGTGCATCAATGGAGACATCCCACAAAAATATCGATCACCTAGAAGAGGTTATCTGCCTTGGTTTTTATTCTGGTAGAAGTTTATTTAATGATTATATTGTAATTTTCAGAATGTGTGAATGAGTTATATCAGATTAATATCTAGACTGTTGTACCACGAAAGGGGCGTGGCCACAAACTGGCCACATAGCCAATAAAAGTTTAAGTTTAGCATAAAAATGTGGGTTGTAATAGCTACATCCCTGTTATATCCCTCACAACTTGTATTTCTATATTCAAATAAAAGATGAAAAAGATTTGTATTCCAAATCAACCTCAAATGAGGACAATATAAGGGATTTTGAACTTTAGTGACAACTGGCCTTTTTTCCCTAACTCATTATATCACTATAAAAACTGTGACTTATAAAGATGCACATGCTACGAGGTTGTAAATTGATGCATCTCAGAGCTGATCGATGTACCAGATCATAATCTATGTAAACTGTAGCGGGCAATCATATTTAGTTTGGTAGTGCACGTTTTATTAAGAAGAAGATCAATAATAATAAGAAAAAAAGAAAACAATTCTACTCAAGCATTTGAAATACATATACTATAGCATCATCAGCCTTTTTAATGTCCTCACTGCTGGGGCACAGGCCTCCTCTCTGTGAGAGGGTGTATCATGTCATTCTCCTGACCTTATCCCAATTTATTTGGGGTCGGCGCAACATGTCTTTTCTTCCATACTCCTCTATTAGCAGTCATCTCTGTAGTCACCCCCTTTTTACCCATATCCTCTTTCACACAGTTTAACCATAGTTTCTTTGGTGGGGTGGGGGGTGTGCATATACTATATAAATATTTATGTATTTCAAATGTTTGTGTAGAATTTTCATTAATTTTCTGGCTTAGGTTAAAATGAACTGTAACAGGTAGAAATACCTGTTACAGTTCATTTTTAGACATGGTTTTTTGAATGGTAGCCTATTCGGTTTCAGTATCTCTGTAGTATAAAATAAAGTTGCTGTCTGCGTCTATTTCTCCGCAACTTCTCCTAAACCACGCAACTCATTTTCATGCGGTTTGCTTTAATTAATATAAACAGCGATAAACGAGGAAGGTTTTTATATATAATTTACACCCGTGCGAAGCCAGTAAAATATAAAAATGCCGCCAAATACAAACTAGACGCTAAGTTTTGACTAAACTAAAACAGATTTTATACTTACGATAAAAACGTGCACTATTAAAGTAATAGAATTAATTATACAATGTAATACATATTTTTGTAGGATAACCATAATAAACGAATATATCAGTAGCCTTCATAGATTTATAACTAGAATGACAGACTGGTTCATCCTTATTAATTGAAAGTATTTACTCTGCTTGTATCGTTCCTAAATATCAAATAATATAATGAAACTTTGAATTATTATAATACATTTATACATAAATGGGGTTCTGTATATTCATCCCATTAGGACCCATTAATATAACATTTTTTGCAAATAATTCTCATATAATCACGCCATTACGGCTTAGAAATAAATATATAACAGTAGAACAGAGTAGATACCGACCTACTCTTTATATGAATAACTGATTTGTATACCGATTGGATGTAATTGCATAAAATCGCGATAAAAAAAATACTTAGGATTGATTTAGGGTGTTATTACACCAATCGATCGATCGACCGGTATCCATGTAATAGCTTTGGCTAATCGACGGGTACCGGTCGACAAACAATCAATAGATTAGTGTAATAACACCTTATCGGTTGCCTTTAAAATAGTCAGTAGTAATAAATCGTACTGTATTCAAAGCCAAACAAAAAAGTTATACCTAGATATCTTGTTTGAAAATGTAGTACTCAAACACAGGCAGGCAATATCGATTGTAACACTATTATTCTCTATAAGACATTACAATCACAGCTTATGTATAAATAACTACATACTCCATACAGAGGGTATTGTATTTTATACTGAACGATCTTCACACAAATATTCATTCATATTGAATGTCATTATATCCCAAGTCATCTAAACACATCTTGATAAAATCCCCTCCCATTTCGTCTCAAATTACCTCCTCAATTTGTTCTACAGCAGTTTACAATATCCTACTGTATGGAGGAATAGGTAGATTGCATCACTATTTCATACATAACTCGTGTGCTTGTATATATTTTGCACACATGCATAGTGTATGTTAGCTCTAAAGTTTTGTAGCTCCTAGTTATTTTAGTGCCAAGGAGGCGAGGTTTATAGTATAACATCTCATGTTAATTCCCATGATGATTTATTTAAGGTTGATTCCACTTATAGATGAGCAAATGTCATAGAAATTGAATAGTAGCTATTTAGGTAAATCAGCACCGAACTGCGGGCATCAGCCTTCATTTTTATTATTAATAAATTGTCAAGAGAATTATCACAGTTATGATGTTAATTTTTCTTATGAAATAACTATCAGCCAACTTGAGCAAAAGCTTTAAATGGAAGTGGAGACACATTTTTGGCATTAATGTGTTTAAATAATAATTTACTAGATGGCAAAGCTAACAGAGCTACAAATAAGTATCTTCGGGTTAGTTTAGCTGTCTAGCATAACCTGTCTCGATAAATGTTGTATATTATTATGTCACCGAATAATTACAAACTCCGTAAGAATATAATAAATCTGAAGTGTAAAATCTCGACATATTACGAATAGATCATTTCAAATACAATCAATCTCATATAATTTAGTGGTAGGTCGTTGTCGAATTTTTGGTGGACGAAACGCAACCGTTTTTCCGACGACGAAAACGGTTGCAGAAAACGGTCGTCGTCGCAACTGGTTTGAAGACAGCTTAAAAGACGAAACTATCGTCGAGTGAAGTAGTTGCAGTTTCTTACACTACTACTAACGGTTTCAAGTTGCAAATGTATGAAACGTGACCATAGTATAAATATGGACAGTATTGAAACTAAGCCTATTTGTTGAGATAATTACCTATACTCCATTAGAGAGCAAGGGTTGTCACTGTAAATGTTTGGAAAAAAAATCTATGGAAGATGCTTCAAAGTTGCTGCGCAATTTGAAAGACATTAATATATCCCACAAAGGCCCGTACCTTTTTTTTTCACGTCACGCAAAAATTGTCATGGTTTTCGAGGGTGTTAAAAGTGAAGTCAAAATGCGCGGCGCTCGGCCGATAGCTAGTTAACCCTGCGGCAGCGCACCGCGTTTCAACCTGAAAATGCGTGTCGATGTAAATTAAAAACCATTAACATTTGAAAAAACGTCTTTATTTTTCATAATTAAATCATTATTAGGTACCTTTCAAGATCAGCAGGGAGTTTAAAAAACGAAAGCCCCGGATTTGAAGAAGCCGAGTTCATACAACAGTACACCGCGCAATACGCTCGTGGCATTTTAAAACGGTCCGTGGCTCAGGAGATAACACGACCACTCGTCTCGACACAACAGCCGCAACTACGTGCACCGCGACTATCGCTTAGGGCTAGCGTAGATGCGCGCGTCTGTGTGAGTGTGCCGTTTCGAACCTTTGTACGTAGTTTCCGTACTGTCCATATTTATACTGAGACGTGACCGTCGCGTCACGAACGACAGCACTGACGAGTGGTAATAAAATATCGACTGTATTTCATTGACAAAAAGATCACTTTTCATTGGAAGAACTGTTTGTGCGAAACGTAGTTGAATCACTATTGATTCTATATTCTCAACTGTATTTTCTTAAAAGTAAAATAACAAATCGCATCAAGTAATTCGGAGACTGGTTTGTGCAACGAAGACTGTTTGTAGCCGTAAAAACGGTTCCACCGTCGCAGAACATAAAACGGTCTTTGAAAACGGTTCGTCGTCGAAACGCCCACCGCTAATCTAAATTCGATAATTTACAAATCGCAATCGTTTGGAAAATTAAAATTTAACATGACATTTCATAAATCAACAGAGTTTGCAATTTCACGGTGACTTAAACATCTTAGAATATCATCGTAATTATTCACAGTAACAGCGTTATAAATTAACTAGAAATTGTGTATGAGAGTATCCAGCTTAGAACTCTAGTACACTTACTTAAATAATACTACATAGTGCACAATATCTCGGCTGTATTCCACTAACGGGTTAATCGAGAGTGCTGTGTGTAGTGTCTGTTGTAATTAATCATATATTATTCCCAAAAAAAAATCTCATGTTTTTATTTTTCAAGTGTATTGGAGTTCTAAGCAAAATCTTTTGTATTTATTTATTGGTTGTGAGTTTGGGACGTCGCTGTGTGACGAGATATTCTTATTGGTAAGGCCTCTTATGTATAATTTTGTTTACTAGGCGTATTGAACGAAACTGAAAAATCCTGGTTGAAGAAATTAAAAGATGGAACTCTTGTTTTCAATGCAGGACGTAACTTTGGATTGAATTTATTTGCTCCATAAGAAGTCCATTTTTATAACAAAAGGACTTGTTTTAGATCAAATAAAATAATAAAGAAAAGTACTTCAATATGTCTACTAAACATTGAAGTTATGTTTCCCGATCGCTGGTTACAAATTAATATCTACTTACGTGGATAATAAGACAGAAAACATTATTTTTAGTATAATCATTATAATGTTGATTATTTTATCAGCCAAGCCTTAAAATAATACTGTCGAGTTTCAATAGATTTGATGATTATTATGATAACTCGTTTATTCAATGGCAAATACCTACCATTTATCAATAAAGCTTATTTTTAACTACAGAAAGTGTATTTTCGTGCACAAATCATATTCTATGAGAACATGATACATAATTATTATTTTAAATTAGTTTTTAATTTCTACTATGACCTACCTTAATAAGGTACTCCATAATTGCCTAGCCTGTTGCACTTAACTTAAGCAGTCAATGTTAATTAGCTCTTAAGTAGTTTGTTTTAAGGTGACTTTTCGTTTAACTCTTAATTATAAGTAGGGTGTTATTTTCGTTTCTTAATTTACCTGAGTACAATAACTTAGAACTTAGTATTTTTCGTTCGTGTAAATACTCCTTTGTAAGATGCGTAATCTGTTAGTGGATAAAATAAAAATGATTTCAAAATTCTGTTTTATTAAATAAACTTATTCCTTATTAAATAATGGCGACGTAGTTATATGGTTACTAATTAAATATTCAATATTTTTCATGCAATAATCATCCCACTGAATTCATTATTTAATTTTTCATGGGTAGATATGGAGACAAACCCCCGATTACAAAATTAAGAAGTTCAATATTTCACAAATGCTACTTTAGTCTGAATACCTGTCAAACTTTGTCACTAAACCAAACAGATGAGGGGGTATATTAATTTATATTATATCTTTGGATTTATTCCATTGCTAAGGAAAACTACGTAAATACGACAAGAGTCTTCAGATATACAATTTTCCACAAATGAATGGTTCATATCCAAAGCACTTTTAATTAGTTTGTTGGGTTCCGTGAAACGCTAAGGCGTCTATTACACGGTAAGTTTTGCTGGCAGTTTTACCACGGTCGAGGTTGTGACTAACGGATAAGTGATCGTCTAGTACGCTGACTGATGGTTGAATGGAGAAATGTCCATAAGTACTTTGATCTTTGCATCATTCAACCATCAGGCCGGGACTCCACCAAAGCGGAGATGTGTGCGGTGTGCTGTGCGAGAAGAGATGTTTTTCAGCTTGGGGGACTGCACCAAAGCGGAGATGTGTGCTGTGCGAGATGTTTTTTCAGCTTGGGGGGGACTCCACCAAAGCGGAGATGTGTGCTGTGCGAGAAGAGATGTTTTTCAGTTCGGGTGCGAGGCGTTGAGTGCTCAGTACGCATTCTGACACGAAAGGTAGACGATATATAGCGGGCGAGAGGGGGGAGGGTGACATCGCTCACTGCACACTGCTCACATCTCTCGTCTCCACTGCGCGTTGTCCGCGCACAGCTCACATCTCCGCTTCCATCGCGCCATACAAATATTACACATCTCCGCACAGCGATCTCCACTGAAGCTGAGCGGAAAGGAGATGTGTCAATAAAACAATTCTATTGGTTGTTTAAAAAATCCTCTCCGCTTTGGTGGAGTCCCGGCCTCAGTCATTTAATTGGCTGACGCTTGCATGAGCGTTTATCAGTTATTGGTCAGTCACAACCGTGAATGTGGTAAAACTGACAGCAAGACTTACCGTGTAATGAACACCTAATACTATAATATCAAGCCATCACTCTGCTTTCACGATATCTAGCTTGCTTTGAAGCTGTTGTGGCGCTTGGGAGCGCCGCCGAGCTCGGCGCCCGGAGACTTCCTCTTGCCGAGCTCCTCGGCCCGGGCCTCCTCGACCAGAATGTCCTGCGACGGTATCTCCAGCAATAAGTGGTCGAAACTGCTGCTGTTCCTACCCAGCTCTTGTTTGTCATCTGCAGACAATATTACGTTCAGGTGTCAACGTTCTACTACAATTTAAGAAGAAATTTTACAATTTATAAAAAAAAAGTTATATGATTAGTTTAACAATTGACTAGCAAGTTCAAGGTGAATGCCTCAGGGTAGCCCGCGAAATTCAAATTTTCTTACGTTTTTTGCAATTTGCAGGTCAGTGTCAGGTTTTATCTTGGTCAAAATTTGATTCGCGGCCGTAGCAAGTATGTATTTATACAATTATAATCATTTATATCATCAATACATCTCTCTCAGTTAGAATTGATGCCAAATGTCATGATTTCTGAAATACTTACATTTGGCATCAATTCTAACAGAGAGACGGCTACCCAGGAAGCTCCTGTCCGTCAGGTTTTATGTTGGTCAAAATATGATTCACGGCCGTAGCAAGTACGTACTTACAGAACTGTAATCATTAAAAATCATCAACACAACTTAGTTAGTATTAATACTGTATTTCATAAAATCATGACATTTGGCATTAATATTATCAGAGTTGTGAAAAACGGAAGAAAATTTGAATTTTGCGGGCTAACCTGGTGCTTCTAAATTTTCTATGGAGTTTTTTTTTAAACCTTGCCCGGCAATGAAGTACTCCTGGGCCGTACAAATATTTGTTCCCTGCGGGAATCGAACCCGCAACACCCTCAACCACTACTTAAAATCTGATAATCAGTTTTTAAACTAAGCCCATTTGCTTAGTTTAATTCGGTTAGAGAGTTTTACAAATATTGGTGTAATGTACGATTTCCTCCGAGCGGGCTGCGCCGGATCGCATTTTGCTATGTTAAAGGAAATTGAAGCGAGCATGAACGAGTTACGTCACATTTGCATGGTAGCCGCCCGGTTACCGCGACGTGCGTTTATATCCGAACGGGTTAATTTTTTTATCAATTCCATCCAAATAATGACATTTAACCACTTCACAATGGCTTCAATTTCCCTATACACATTGCAAGCTGCGCTACGGCGCGGCCCGGCCGGTGGAAATCTTTTTTTTTTTTTTTTTTTTTTATGTTTGATAGGCTCGCGTTTGACCACTATCTCACCTGATGTTAAGCGATGATGCGGTCGAAGATGAAGCACGCTTGCCTAGAAGTAACCTATTCACTCTTGACTTAAAGACTCCCAGGTTGTATCTTACAGGAAACACAGACTCCGGTAGAGAATTCCACTCTCTAGCTGTACGTGCAATGAATGTTTTCTCAAAACGCTTTGTGCGTATGGATGGAATGTCCACCATGAACCGGTGGCACTTCGCCGTACGTCTTGTGGTCCTTAGATGAAACGGGCTTGGCGGAATCAAATTATGCAATTCCGTCGCACACTCCCCAAAATGTAATCGATAGAAAACCGACAGGCTAGCAACTCGGCGTCTATGTTCAAGACTTTGGAGTTTTGACTCAACGAGTCTATCATTGCCGATGATCCTCTTGGCTCGTTTCTCAATTGACTCAAGGGCATCAAGCTGGTATCTTGCAGATCCGTCCCAAAGATGAGAGCAGTACTCCATACACGATCGGACTTGCGCTTGATAGAGTTGGAGCAGCTGTTCCGGCGTGAAGTATCGTCTCACCTTCGCGAGGACCCCCAACTTTTTGGCAACCACTTGAGCCTTAGCCTCTATGAAGGGACCAAAATTGAGGGTAGATGTTAAAGTAACACCAAGAAGATCAAGTCGGTCGGTTATCGGCACGGTTACACCTCGGAAAGATGGAGCCGGGTGAAATTGGCTCCTTTTAGCAGAAAAAAGACACGCCTGGGTCTTAGCAGCATTGAACTTAACCAGATTGGCATCGCCCCATTCTGAGACAGCCTGCAAGGACAAGTTCAAGCGCCCAACCATAGCCTCTCGGAGACCGGACCTGAGACCCACTAACTCGTGCGTCTGGCACGTATCTCTCGGCAACAGTGCTGTCGTCTGCATATCCAAAGGTACCGGGTTTTAGCAGATCGTTAATATGCAGCAAAAACAATGTTGCCGAGAGCACCGACCCCTGAGGAACACCGGCATTAATAGCCAGCAGTCCGGACGAGCAGCCATCTATGACTACTCGGATAGACCGATCCCTCAGGAAATCAGCTATCCAATCACACAATCCAGCGGGCAGACCGAAGGAAGGAAGCTTGCCAATTAAGCTGTCGTGCCAGACCCGGTCGAAGGCCTTCGAGATATCAAGGGAGACCGCAAGGGCTTCCCCTTGTTTGTCGATGGCCTCACTCCAGATGTGAATGGCATACGCTAGAAGATCTCCTGTTGACCGATTTCGGCGGAAGCCGTATTGTCGGTCACTTAGGATATCGTTAGCTTCTAGGTATGCTAGGAGCTTACCATTCAGTATACGTTCCATACTCTTACAGAGAACGGAAGTTACCGAGATGGGCCTGTAATTTGCTGGGTCAGCTCGACTACCCTTCTTGGGTACGGGTTGCACGTTAGCTTGCTTCCAAGCCATCGGCACTTTTCCAGTCTCAAACGAAAGGCGATATAGGCGTGTCAAGATCGGAGACAACTCAGGCGCACAAGTCCTCAATACAATTGCCGGTATCCCGTCGGGACCACTAGCCTTGTTCACGTCCAGGTTACGCAGTACCCTCCGGACATCCTTCTGATGAATGCGAATGCCTGACATAATCGACTCGCATCCACCAAGAGTACCAGGGGGCCTCGCGCCACCAGGATCTAGACGCGAAGATTCCGCAAACAGAGAGGCAAACAAGCTTGCTTTCTCCTCAGCGGAGTGGGCCAGCGACCCGTCGGGTTTCAGCAGTAGAGGTAGTGAGGGGCGGCAGAAGTTCGATTCAACCGACTTAGCCAGGGACCAAAACGCCTTACTACCAGCTGGTTTAGAAGCAAGTTTGTTCCCAATTCGGCC
Source organism: Polia nebulosa (assembly GCA_951329385.1). NCBI lineage: Eukaryota > Metazoa > Arthropoda > Insecta > Lepidoptera > Noctuidae > Polia > Polia nebulosa. The sequence continues at coordinate 29,014,703 of OX589605.1, read as the reverse complement.
AATGTGGTCAAACCGAGCCTTCCGCAACACCTTCTTGCAGAACTTGGCAGCCCTGTTGAAGGCTCTCTTCTTCTGACTCACGTCACTCGCTTTACGCGTCCGAGCATCGACCCATGCTAGGTAGGCCGCGTGTTTAAGCGCATCAGCGCGATTGCACTCGGCACCAAACCATGGTCGAGCCCCGCCAGACATTGTTACGTCAGAGAATGGAATGTAGTATTCCATTCCCCGCCGCAACACATCCGTCACGGCGTCCGCGCACGACGAAACATCAGTCGAAGAAAAGCAAGTGGGCCCCCAAGGATAACATGCGAAGAAAGATCGCATGCCATCCCAATCTGCTGACCTGTATCGCCAAACCCGCCTGGTGCCTCTAGGGCTAGGATCGGGCGGGGAGTAGACGGATACAGATTTCACCAGACAGTGGTCGGAAGTACCTAACGGTGAAGAAATCGACACTGAGTAACGGTCTGGATCTGTTGTCAGCAGAAGGTCCAAGCAATTGGCTGTGTGCGAATCAACATCCGGCACCCTCGTTGCCCCCTGGACCAGCTGGGTAAGATTTAACGCCAGCGCTAGCTTATACGTCTCTTGTCCAGCATGGTCTGTGTACTGGTATGGGAAGAGCCACTCCTGATGGTGGGCGTTGAAGTCCCCCAGTAACACCAATTGGGCAGAAGGGTACCGTTGCTGAGCCACATCCGCCGCTTTACTCAGGTGTTGTGTGAGCCCAGTTGTCTCCAGATCACCGCTGTGCGAACGGTAGACACAGGCGTAGACAATTTTATCTAGGCCTGCGTCCACTAGGACCCAAAGAGTAGAGAACCTGGAGTCCTCAAGGTTACGGAGACGCCAATAGCAGATGTCGTCCCGGGCGTACATGCATATACCAGCGCGTGGCTTAAAATTGTGCTCCAGGGTAAACCCTGGGTAAGATAGGTACGCCTCGTCAGACGGGCATCCGATCTGCGTCTCCGAAAGGAATAAGAGAGCTGGTTTCTCAGTCTCTAGGTGGTGGTGGACTGCGGCGAGATTTGAGTGCAGACCTCGAATGTTAGAAAGGTGCACTTTGTGTGAGAGGGAGTGCTGCCGCTGTACAGCTTTTTTCTTTTTAGTTCCTTTTTTCATGAATAAAAGAGTGAAGGAAGGAGAGGAGAAGGAAGTGAAATGAGGTTCCATGCTGGCTACCTTCAGGCACGCACTGACAGGACGGTATCATTGGGGGACTAGTCTGGAGACTGCGGGGACGCCCGAGCCCCCCCGGGAATGTCCATCGGGCCCTCTCGTCTGGTCGCCAACCAGCACGATGGTGCATTCCGGGATTTTTCGTCAGTTGGCGGGGCAGCCTTTCGTGTGTGGCTAGTACACTACTTGGGCCCCCAACTAACTGCGGTCGGCCAGCGGCGCACCGTGCCTCGGATCCCGCTACCCTCCGCGACTAGTCTCCCGATACATTCATATCAGCGCGAGCCCGGTTGGTCTGCCTGCAATGGAACAACTATTTCGACCCAACTCCTCTGGATTGGCTACACTGAGCATCGTACCGGAACACGGCCAGGCCGCTTGGCGGTACGTCTTTGCCCAGTGGGTGGTCGCAAGCCATCGGTCGAAACCTACCACCAGTTTGTCACCTGATTAGCACCACCTGGGGACCACGTGTAGGGACTCAATGGGTATACTCCTACGGACGCGGGTGACTCGGCCCCCAAATCGTCCATGAATCTAATGCTTGGAACACCCATATACAGGGTGTGTAACGGAAAGGTGTGGTCATATTTTAGGAACCGGTTCTGCCCATGGATGTGAACAACTTTCTCTAATAAAAAATAGTAAATTCCCAAAAAAAAAATGGACTTTCCATACAAAGTAGTCATCAGCTGATCAATATTTGTGTGGGTGGTAAAAATTTTTTTTGTAAATTTCCTCAGGTTTTCTTGAAGAAAGTTGTTCATAACGATGGGCAGATGCTGTTCTTAAAATATGACCACACCTTTCCGTTACACTCTGTATATAATACTGGCATATACTTCATTTTGATATATCAAATCATTTTGTGTCATATTATATAGAACGTGCCTAGGTAGCTGTGTGTAATTTGTAGTCGAAATTTTGCATTCTGACTTGCCTGTACCGGTGTATGTACCCGATTTTTTTTAGTCAAAGGTGGTGTAAAAAAAAATAGTGCCGACAGAAGTGAAAACTTGAACAAAAATGCCCAACGCACCTAAAGAAGTTTTTACTTCAATCAAAATAGCGGTGTCGGTGGCGCGCGAGTTCAATAGTTTTTCCCATCTCAATAATGCCCAACGCGCCTAAAGTTTTCACTTCAAAAATAGGCAGTCATGGGAACTGCCGACAGAAGTGAAAACTGTGTGCTACGCGTCGTAGCACCCGTAGCGGTGTCGGTGTCGCGCGAGTTCAATTGCTTTTCCCATCTCAAAAATGCCCAACGCGCGTAAAAAATGTTTCACTTCAAAAATTGTCCATATTAGAAGAACATAATGGATGGCTATATCCCACCACCGTAAAAATAACTCGTGCCTTCTTCTTCATGGCTCATATACAGCATATAACAAAAACCCGGTCCGATCCTGAAGGGTATTACTTGGCATCGTACTGTGTACACATAATATACGTAATCATTTAATGGATACGAGATTATTATTGTAGGGGAGGTATTGAAGAAAACCAACAGTAAAGATAGATTTCGAAAATGTCACGGACGAGGAGAATGTCTACGTGCGCGCTGCCTTGATACATCGACCAAACTCCCCGATCGCCCCGCGATCCCCGCGTCGCGCGCCCACCTGCTTCAGCCCCGCGCACCCGAACAAGCTCCTCAAACGTTACTTTTGAGTTTATTTTAAAACGAAAAGTACAAATTATCACGTAATTAAAATGTTAATAAAAATATGGCAAGTAAAGAATTAAAATAGGCAAATGTTAGTTCGCACCGTTAACAATTATTTTTCCCCAATGAAAATAATTAATTTAAAAAAAAAAAGAGAAACTTATCAAATGCAACACTGAGCGCTCGACAAAGTTCACCTACTGTTCCGTTGCAAAGATGCCACCTAAGCGAGACAGAGTGCCTTCAGCGCGGCTAGTGCAGGGCGGTATCGTAAGAAAAAAAAATAGGTAAAAATTAAAAGATTTCGCCGGCCGATGGAGTGTTGTCAACTTCTGAAAATTTGCCTTATTTACTGTTAAATGTTTAATATTTTATAAAATTAAAGAATCAATAACATTAGGTTTTAATGAGATACAAAATTTAAACAACTTTTTCTAGTATGTATGTTAAACCAGAAATACCTTTATTGGATCGGACAGGGTTTTGTTACATGATGTATATTGAAAAAATAAGGGTAAGAAAGGATTTGAAAAGGAAAAAAATAATTTAGATTTACATAATTGTAAAGTAAAATCATTTTATTAAACAAAATAGAAGTAAACTTGTATAAGAGTTAGACCCTTTGTTTTGAAAAATTTAAACGGAAACAAGAAATCATAAAAAAACTGCCTACTAATAGCGCACATAATTAAATTATCTACTTAATTATGCCTGCTTTACACAGAAAAATAATATAAAAATCACTTTAGAACGAATGACTCCTAAGAACTAATACTACTAACATTATCACGGGTCCTTATGTAAATATGTAACAAATGGTGTACTAATGCGTTTAAAACAACCAAATTTTTTTTATCTAAGGCTATAAGGGCCGAGGCAACGGTAACACTTGAACTATAAAACCACAGTTACTGCTACTACATAAAGACTTATTCAATGGTGCCAATTCTGGTTTGCACAAACTAAACTTAATTTAGGCTATTGCTATCTTTTTCTCTCTAATAAAGCAAAAAAGAGACAGACTTAAATTAGAGCTGTCAAATTTAGTTGTACTAATATTTCCATACAATTAAGGGTACACGTAAAAACATGTCTACTAAAAAACTTTTATACAAAAAAAAAGAACCGACTTCCAAAAAAAGCGCAAATAACTTTAATTTCGATGTTTCTGGTTTTGTCGTGTTTTTTGACACCGACTTCCGAAATAAAAGTAATTTGCACTTTTTTTGAAAGTCGGTTCCATTTTTTTGTATAAAAGTTTTTTATTTTTCACTTTTTAGTTGTGGTTCTCCATTAAATTGTGTAAACAATTCATAGACATACGATCGCAGCAATCGCGGTTGATTTGCTGTCAATTTTTGAAGAGTTCCGTTGTCTGACGCCGAAACCGATCATCAGATCTATATGAAATTTAAATGGGACCATTTCGGAATAAACCCCTTTCGAACAAAAAGAATTTTGCAAATCCGTCAATATATTACGGAGTTATGCTCGAAAATACATGAAAAAAATACAAACATCCGAATTGATAACCTCCTCCTTTTGGAAGTCGGTTAAAAAACACGGTAACGCGCAAAGCGTAAACTAGTTTGACATCTCTGAATTAGTTCATAGCTATAGCCGTCCTTTTCTCCTACTACCTTTTAGTAAAAGATACCGATTCTCTAATTTTAGTTTAGTTATTGAACAAGAGAATCGGCACCGTCAAATTATTGCCATGGACGAGCATGGTAGACCATAAATTTTCGACGCGTTTGATGGATTATCCTAATTATAGGTACTTATTGTTATTATCATGAGTATTCTTTTTATTGTTAAGTTGCTAAAATGGTAATGTTTGGCATAATCTAAAACTCGTAACAAGTATGTAATACCTAATTTACAATAATTCTTACATTATTTTAGTATGTCTGAAAAATTAACTAGTTAAAATATTGAGGAATAATGTAGCAAAACATAGAAAATATTTCAAACGGATATCCACCTTTAATGACGGTAGATAGAAGTGTCAAAGTTGTTTGTTCACGACTATAAAGGGGGAGCTCCGAGTGGCAAAAACCATTCTTGTTCGAGACGACGACTAGAACGGAGCTCCGGCCTACAAGTAAAAGTTAAGTAATTTTATTGCTGTTATTATATTTTTGGTTATTATTTTGAAATATTTGTTGATTGGCTGTGTTTAATTGCTATTGTTATTATGTTGAATAGAATAATGGTCATGAACCATTATTTACACCAATAGTTCGGTCTTTTGGCTAGTTGTTGCTATAATTATATATTATGAAAGCTCGACTACCAAGGCTTACCAAAGCTCACTTAAAGTTATTTGATGTTAAATTATTGTTTCTACTTATGTTAAATGGTATTAAGAAATTAATGCTCTTTGCCTGACAAGATATTTATCGTGTAAATATAGCACAATTAATAAATAATAGAATTAGATTTATTGTGATAAACGATTATGATGTGTCGATATAACAATAAAATCAAGCTTCCATGGAGTTTCTTGCCGTTCTTCTCCATGAAGACCTAGTATTGTGAACAGGCAACTAGATTCTCGATTAATGACTATTGGAAATAAATACCTGGTCTTGTCTTTGTGCTTTTTCTTAATAAATCCCTTCCTTAAAACACCACATTCACAATAAGTAAATAAGCAAATAAATAGGTAAATGAAAGATCAATAAATAGGTAAACAGATAGATAAGTAACGAATATTAAATATTTACCTACATCTGGTTACATATCTACACAAATATATACATTAATCCTAACATCAGAAGTGGGATAGTTCTCTGGCTTACATAACAGATTATTAATGAGTTTCAATTTTGTTATTTTCATGGGCGATGTTGGAGCAATGGCTGTTTTCTAAATGCCGTTTGAGACGATGGGTCGCCGAGTCCACTTTCGCCAAGATGACATCGCGATGCCGCAATATAGCCCCAGACAACGGCACTACTGGAATCTAGAAGCTGTGGATGTATGTGTGTGGGATTGTGGATCTTCAAACTCTTGTCAAAGCATCTGGAGTATTTCGTCTGAAATCAACAGATGTAGGACAGAGTAGCAAAAGTCGGTAAGGCCTTCAGAGGCATTGTTTTTAATTTACTTTTAAAATATGATTTATCTGGAGGATGCAAAATGTCTGTGAATATAGAATAACTATCTTAATAAATAGTTATTAAGATATTTTTATAGATAGATATAAAACGATAACCTCTAGTATACTGTTGAAAATAGGATACTTGCGGTAAACAAGGGCCACCTCAATTTATGAAATAATATAATAAAAAAAAAAAAAATTGTTGAATTTTACAAATTTTATAACACGATTTATTTAATCGATATAAAATGGTAACACTTTGTTCTGTTTCACCGTAATTTGACATACCAAGAGTATTTAATACCTGTTATTTTAAAGTTATTTTAAATATGATAACAAAATCTTGTAAGATATTTGGGGTAGAATCTCTTCTTCCTAGCCTTTCCTCACCTGAGGTGGGGTCGGCTCTCTATATCGCACGGCGCGAAGAGGTTCTCTTTAGGACGAAAGTATGTAGGTTCTGATATTTTGATTACCAGAGGGTATTTTCATAAAAGTGTACCTAACTCGTAATGCGTTACCAAAGATAAATATAAAATCTACGTTAGTCTATGTAAATAGGATATTATTATATTGCGTATTATTCTCACGTTTACAAGAAATCTTCTGTTCTGTTTTCCTTGGGTGTCTTGTTTGTTTAAAAAAAAAAAAAAATGGTAACTATGGCGAAAGCTGTAACGAAGTAATTCAAATTTTCAAGGTTAGTCCATATTTAAACATAAACATTAAAAAAAAATGTTCCGGATCTTAAGAAACAATAAAATAAATCAATCTATTTCATATTTTCATGAGCATGAATTTTAGTTAGTCCTTTATTACGATTCTTTACGTATGTTTCTCAAGAGAGAATTAATACTTTCTTAGAGAACATGATAACAGTAATGCAAAAATAATGCGTATTTTTCGAGAGGTTAGTTTTCAAAGTGAAATAGTAGGAGAGAGAAAGAAACTGGAGTTAAATATCCATTATTTTGGTAGAATTTTTAGTATAATAATTTTCGGAGCATTTTAAAGTTGAATAGATTGGAGGTATTTTTTTAATCTCGTATTTATTTGAAATTTTCGGTGCTTATAGTTGTGATCCCTGAATGGTTATTCACTACAATGTCAATGAAAATAAAAATGAGACTTGACATCCTAGTGCTTGCCAAGTTATAGTCAAAACGGATTTGAGGCTAAGAATAGTCAATTCTAGTGCTCTCTCGGTTGAGAATTGTATTTTGACATTGAAATGGAGATATATGATTGAAAATTGAAGGTACAGTTACAGAATACAGACAAAGACAAAGTTCGCAAATCATTTTATTACGATATCTTTTGAGGGAAAACTCAATAATTATGGAAAAAAAACAACAGAATAAGTACTTGGTTTATTGCCATGAAATAGATTGAATATTATATATTCTCCGTTTTTATCGGTAGTGAGTATTAGTGATATAATTATGATCAAAAGTAATATTCGTCATCGTTAGTTGATCATTAGCCCAATATTAGTTCAGATTTCACAAATAGCAGATGAAAATTCTAGTCATTCTTAATAGAATGACTAGTATTTTAGTAAATATTAACATAAAATTGATGTTCGGAACTATTGCAATTGGCGCGGGGCCTCGTCTCGAACAATGAAAATTTAGTTCAAAAAATTTACTGTAATTTGAAGTTTATGTAATATAAATATTTTGAAAAAATATGATGGTAAATACAGTACTTTCTGAATATTTGGTTCCTAATTCAAAATTAAATGATTATTGGAACGAATTTTACACTTATATTACTTACTTATACCAAAAGATGGCGCTGTTTGAAGTTTTGTTTTTCCATTTGCTTCCGTTTTTCCTAAAATTTATATATTAATACATTTTCATACAGTGAAACGCTGTTATGAAGTGAAAAATAAGAAAAAATACCTGACTGCCAGCCGAAATCCTTTGTTACAGTTTCGATTCTTTGTATGAGATGAGGCATCTGTTCGCTAGTATTATTTATTAAAAACTTTATGTACAAGTAAACACACTGTACAAAGGCTGAGTATGCCTCAGGAATTTTCTACCAGTCTACCATGAGGTGGTGCAGAGACACAATATGGCAGATGAAATTTATATAAATAACAAATAGAAAAAAAAAGTACACCAATTAATACTTATAAAGTCAATTAAAGTATTATCTGTGGCAATAATATTGTCAGATTGGCCGAACGAACTATGGAAAGTTCAGCAGGTCCATAAATACTACCAATTTGGGACTATTAATGCTGAGAATTTTATGTAACTGACTGAGACTGGAACCAAAATTAGCGATGAGACTATGAGGTTTGGACTGTGGCCAAAATAGCGCTGATGCTATGAGGTTCTGACTGTGACGAAAATTAGCGTTGAGACCATGAGATTCTATAAAAAAAATGTGGCTGTGCCTGTGGCTATGCCTGTGGTGGTGCCTGTGGCGGTGCCTGTGGCTATGCCTGTGGCTATGCCTGTGGCGGTGCCTGTGGCTGTGGCTGTGGCTGTGCCTGTGGCTGTGCCTGTGGCTGTGCCTGTGGCTATGCCTGTGGCTGTGCCTGTGGCTATGCCTGTGGCTGTGCCTGTGGCTGTGCCAATAATAATATTATACAATTTTAAAACTAAAGTAATTGATTACCAGAAATCTTTAAAATTTTCGTGTAATTTAAAAATAATTCATGATATAAATGTTTTATGATTATAATGTGATTTCAAATTATTCAATATGTATGTTAGTTAATTTTACTAATTAATTAAATAAGAAAGAATGTACTTCGAGAACGAAGTACATATCAGAATGGCCGTGATGGATTATCCTAATTATAGGTACTTATTGTTATTATCATGAGTATTCTTTTTATTGTTAAGTTGCTAAAATGGTAATGTTTGGCATAATCTAAAACTCGTAACAAGTATGTAATACCTAATTTACAATAATTCTTACATTATTTTAGTATGTCTGAAAAATTAACTAGTTAAAATATTGAGGAATAATGTAGCAAAACATAGAAAATATTTCAAACGGATATCCACCTTTAATGACGGTAGATAGAAGTGTCAAAGTTGTTTGTTCACGACTATAAAGGGGGAGCTCCGAGTGGCAAAAACCATTCTTGTTCGAGACGACGACTAGAACGGAGCTCCGGCCTACAAGTAAAAGTTAAGTAATTTTATTGCTGTTATTATATTTTTGGTTATTATTTTGAAATATTTGTTGATTGGCTGTGTTTAATTGCTATTGTTATTATGTTGAATAGAATAATGGTCATGAACCATTATTTACACCAATAGTTCGGTCTTTTGGCTAGTTGTTGCTATAATTATATATTATGAAAGCTCGACTACCAAGGCTTACCAAAGCTCACTTAAAGTTATTTGATGTTAAATTATTGTTTCTACTTATGTTAAATGGTATTAAGAAATTAATGCTCTTTGCCTGACAAGATATTTATCGTGTAAATATAGCACAATTAATAAATAATAGAATTAGATTTATTGTGATAAACGATTATGATGTGTCGATATAACAATAAAATCAAGCTTCCATGGAGTTTCTTGCCGTTCTTCTCCATGAAGACCTAGTATTGTGAACAGGCAACTAGATTCTCGATTAATGACTATTGGAAATAAATACCTGGTCTTGTCTTTGTGCTTTTTCTTAATAAATCCCTTCCTTAAAACACCACATTCACAATAAGTAAATAAGCAAATAAATAGGTAAATGAAAGATCAATAAATAGGTAAACAGATAGATAAGTAACGAATATTAAATATTTACCTACATCTGGTTACATATCTACACAAATATATACATTAATCCTAACACGTTCAAAGCGATTCCGCGCTGCATCCAAACATAATCCAAAGAATGTCGATCCGCAATAGCCATAGAACTACTGTAAAACAGGGTGAATAGAAACAAAACTTTGAAGGGGCTCTTCAAGTCATTTAGAAATTGTTTGTAGCATTTAAGTCCGTTTACTCCCTCACGGTATTTCATACAAATTTTCAAGTCCTTATAGGGAACGTGCACGGCGTAGTCTGTGCCATCTAGTGGAGTAAATCCGAAACTTTTACACTTTTTTTTATTGTTGATTGGCACGCGTTGGACCACTATCTCGTCTGATGGTAAGCGATGATGTGGTCGAAAATGGAGCACGCTTGCCTAGAAGTAACCTATTCATTGCCACATAATGTATACACACACGTGTCATGCACACATGCAGCACGCATAACGTAGACTGGCATCTAGTGAGTGAAATCCGCAACTTCTACTGCATAAATACTTGACATTGACATTTATGAGCGTTTATTAAACTTGGTACGTAGATGCCGTACTCAGGTCTATGGAGTTAGTTACGAACATTTAAGAACCACCACCACCACCACTGACCACTGGGCCACCACTGCTCATGAGAGTGTTGCTCACTAGATCCAAACTCCGTCCGTCCAAATTCAGGTCATTTCCAATTCTGTTACAGCATCCATTACACGGTAAGTTTTACTGTCAGTTTTACCACAGTCAAGATTGTGACTGGCGGATAAATAGTCGTCTAATGCAGTGACTGTTGAATTAAGAAATCTCATCAAGCGCAAGTCCGATCGTGTATGGAGTACCTACTGCTCTCATCTATGGGACGGATCTGCAAGATACCAGCTTGATGCCCTTGAGTCAATTGAGAAACGAGCCAAGAGGATTATCGGCAATGATAGACTCGTTGAGTCAAAACTCCAAAGTCTTGAACATAGACGCCGAGTTGCTAGCCTGTCGGTTTTCTATCGATTACATTTTGGGGAGTGTGCGACGGAATTGCATGATTTGATTCCGCCAAGCCCGTTTCATCTAAGGACCACAAGACGTACGGCGAAGTGCCACCGGTTCATGGTGGACATCCCATCCATACGCACAAAGCGTTTTGAGAAAACATTCATTGTGCGTACAGCTAGAGAGTGGAATTCTCTACCGGAGTCTGTGTTTCCTGTAAGATACAACCTGGGAGTCTTTAAGTCAAGAGTGAATAGGTTACTTCTAGGCAAGCGTGCTCCATCTTCGACCACATCATCGCTTACCATCAGGTGAGATAGTGGTCAAACGCGAGCCTATCAAACATAAAAAAAAAAAACTCCATATTTTGTCATTCAACCATCAGTCATCGACTTATGGAATTGAAGCGTCATCCATCATCGTGTACCTGGGCCTGCGGACGGCGAGCAGTGTACTAGCTCGCCGTCCGATCAGCACCAGGGCTGTGAGTCGACGGCGTGTTCCACGCAAGACGAACAAGAGATGTCAGCAATCATGACGGGGCCCGTCATGGCCGATGCCTGCCCAGGGGTTGTGGATAAATTCGAAATAGAGTTACCGCGCCCCAGGGCACTCAGGGCAGAGAACAAAAAGAAAACCATCATCGTGTAAAGGATGCGTTTTTTTTTTTTGGGTGGGATATAATTTAAATGACTTCTCCCGCTCTGGGTGGAACGGGAGGGCGTGTCAGACTATTACTGACTATAAACCATCCCTGTTCCTTCAGTTGCCTGTGCCAAGGGCCGCGGTAACTCTATTTCAAATTTATCCGCGACCCCAGGCAGGTGTAATGGACGCCTAACGAATTAACGTTCGGATGCAGTGCGTAAACGCTCTAAACTGTGTAACACGAACTAAACTTATGTGTACAAAATCTTTACACCAGCTTTTATGCACCACAGCTTGAAATGTTCCAAACTGCTTCAAATACAACGTTTAATTGAAATACCTGCGTTATGTACGCATCATCGCATTATAAGTGTTTCATAATTATTATGAAATACGAAAAATCATAAAATTGAGCTGTACAGTACATTTTATGGAGCAAAACAGCAATTTTATTTCCGCGACTCTGTTTCTTTTCATAATAATCGGTACAGACGCTTTCAGTTATTTCAATGAAACCTTATTTCAATCCTTTACCTATCTAGGTACCTAGTAAGTTGGTGGTACAGTACAATTCAAACTTAATGGCGGTTGTGAAGTGTGCTTTTCTCTGCGAAGTACCCCACCCCACAGCCCCGCTGTCACACGAATTTGCTACTGCGCAGCGACTCGCCTTTTGTTCCGAGTCGCCATTAAGTTTGAATCTAATGTGAACAATAATGTTTCTAACCGAGTCCTTGCTGCTTCATGAGCTGCTTGAGTCGGAACTCCTCCTGCGCTTGCCGCTGGCGCCGCTTGCGCTCCGCTCGCGCCTCTTCCTCGTTCATCCCGTCCAGTGCCGGCTTTGGAGGCTCCTGTTCTACAATCATTTGCTCATTCTCCGGGCGAACTGTGTTCGGCAGCTGTGAGGGATCGGAAATGGGTAAAATTATAAAATAATAGGGGATAACGCAAGAAATAAAAGGTTGGTGGAACAAAATGGTAAACTAATCAACGAAACTTTCAATCAAACATTACATTAATTCAAACAATTTTATTTCAATAAAAACAGTTATTTACCATGTATATCTACACAGTAAAACTACATACATATATCTATGTACATTCGCAATTCCATTCTTTTAATACCTAACTATGTAACACTGTCGAAACCCAATTCCTAATATAATCATAAGAGGAAATATATTCAAATATCCTACTGTTAAAAACGCCGAGTAAAAATTGACAGGTCATTTACAAATTCTTTTGATAAAATCTAGTGAAACCATCACACAAGTGTACATCATGACGATAGAGGTAGGTGTGCGAATCCGAACGCTATTCTCGGAAAAATACTAGATCAAGTTAAAAGCAGACATTCAAAATACTCCAACACTGACTTCCAACAACGAAGCACAACACTTACAACTACATACAACGAGGAAAAATTACATAAAAAATAGTTCACCAATTTTGAGATTTCAAACTTACCAATATACCTAACGTACCTATTTTCAAAACTACTACAATACTCGTATGAGCAGGTGTGGCAAAAAACTTCCACGTGTATAAGAATAACTCGCTGATAAAATACTAGGGGCTAGGGGCTGGGGGGCTTCGGCGGCGGCTAGGCCTTGTCGGGCGACGCCGACGACCCGCTCGCGTCCTCCGGGAACTGCTTCTCCACCTGCTCCGCCACCCACTTCTTGACCTTCTGCTCGGTCCAGAAGCCGTCGTAGAAGATGGTGGGCTTGATCCAGCAGCCCTGCGCCGGCGGCGGCGGTGCGAAGGTCACGTCGTCGGGCGGCCGGCACGCAGCGCGACCGTTCATCACCAGGTTCTTGGGCGGCAGGTTGAAGTTCAGGTTCACGTTGCCGGGCGGCCGGTCGTAGCTCTCGTACGCGAAGTGCCAGCCACCGCCGCCGCCGTAGTCGTAGTACGCGTTGGGGAACACGTGCGGCGCGCCCGGGGCCCCCACGCGCGGGGCCCCGTACAGCGGCGGCACGCCATAGCCCCCCACCACCGGCTGCAGCACAAAACTTACGTTAGAGTTGGGGCGCGCGTGCGGGGGCCCTGCGCAGGGCGGCGCGGCGGGGCCCGGGGGCGCCACGCGCCCGGGCGCCGGCGGAGGGGGCCTGTTGGCGGGCGGCATTGTGGCGCCCAAGACCCTCGCGGCGTTCTTGACGGCAGGGGGCGGCGGTAGTGGGCCGTTCTGCACGGGGGGCGGCGCGAGGGGCGCGCTCTGCGGGGGCGCGAGGGGCGCGGGGGGCGCATGCGGACAGCGCAGGGCGGGCAGCGGGGAGACGCCGTCGGGCTCCTTGCGCGCGCGCTCCAGCGCCACGTTCTTGGGCTCGGCGTGCCTGTTGGCGACGTTCTGGTTGTTCTCTGCGGCCGGCTCGGGCAGGTTGGCGGGCGCGTCCACTCGCTGCGCTTCCAGCAGCTCCGAGAGCTCGGTGGCCACGCTGCCGCCGAAGCTCAACAACGTCTCGCGCAGTGCGTTTGTCACTGCACACTGAAAAACACAACAATTTATAAATATTATTTCATTAATGGTCTGTATTTCCAGATAGCTATAACATTTAAGGCAATACTGAATAGGCTACTTCTAGGCAAACATGCTCCATTGTCAGCCACATACACATCACCATGTGATATGGTAATCAAAATCAAGCCTAGAATCTACAACAATAACAATGTCACAATTCTACAGCACATTTTTCAGTTTCAATGAACACCTTTCGAGACTTGTAAATGGCGAAACCCTTGGAGTTGGCGGTTGAGGTAGCATAGCCAATGTTCTCCCGGTGTATGTCGAAGCTCTTCACTGTTATGGAGACAAATGCAACCACGCCTGCACAGTACTTGCCATTTGTAAAGTCCACAAAATCTGAAACAATATATTAACATAATAAATAGCAAAGATGGTGTCAAGTTTGAAGGACAAACTTGGTCAGAAATCGCCAAAGCCAGAAAGGTTTGGAAAGAGAAAGGTGAGGCCTTTGCCGAGTAGTGGGACACTATGTAGGGTGAAAAAAAATCAATTACGAATTCTAGGTTGCCTGGAAGAGATTGCTGTATGCGATAAGGTTGCCAGTTTTATGTTTTGTAGTTAAAGGTTTTCTTTTGGGTTTTTGGCGGGATTTTTTCGAGTGAAGTTCAGTGGCTGTTTTAATATTCGCAAATTGATTCCTAGTGGATATTGTGTTGGTGTAGTTTTGTGTCTCAAGTGTCTACGCAACTGGACAAGATATGGAATCATTGAAACAGGCGCGATCTCGGCAAAATAGGGCTGAGAATTTTGTCGTAGTAATGACTACCTCAGCGAAGCTTGCCAAGAAGGCTGACTAGACTCATTTGCTGCCAAATACTGCAAAAACATTAGAATGTGTTACATCTGCATTCTAATGGGAAAAAAGTGACAGTATTCTGTATTTAAAACTAAATACTTTCTTAACTTGACACTGGCTAAATGCATAAACCATGCGAAGCCAAAACTAAAAAAAAATAAGTTTTCTTTATGTTTTTTTTTATCTTGGTGTAAAATAAAGTTTATATACAAAAACTAGCTGATCCAGCAAACATTGTTCTGTGATTAAAAAATGAAGGGTGGGGGCAGGAGGGTAAAAAACACTTTATAACCTATTCTCATACCTACCAAATATACAAAAAAAAAAATCATTAAAATCGGTCAAGCCGTTTCGGAGGAGTGCAACCACAAACACCGTGACACAAAATTTTTATTTATGTAAGTAATCTATTTCACAAAAGAGATTAACCTTTAAGTAACATTAGGTTTGAAATTACACAGTAGTGGCTATTTTTAACCGACTTCGAAAAAGGAGGAGGTTCTATGTTTGACTGAGTTTTTTTTTTATTTTTATGTATGTCCATCGATTTCTGTGTCAGATGTGGACCGATTTACAAAATTCTTTTTTTATCCGAAAGAATATACTCCCGAGGTGGTCCCATATTAATTTTATCGAAATTGCTTCAGTGCTTTTTGAAAAACTGAACAAAAACGAAAAATACGTATAGATGACATATTGGTTTTCTCCAATTATGAGTATGTTTAAATTCCACGTTCCATGTTACTAGGGTTTTTAGTTCTGGGGTGTTACAACTAAAAAGTGAAAAAAGAAAAACTTTTTTACAAAAAAAAAAGAATCAACATACAAAAAAGAAAATACCTACACTAAAAACTTAAAAATAACTTTAATTTCGGAACTCGGAGTCAAATAAAAAAAACTTGAGAGGTGTCAAGGGACACCCGGATGGAACGAAGTTCCTTTCGATTAATTAGTGAAGGAATTGTAATATAATTTTATTTTTTTTATTATTAACTACGCACACACGCACGCACGTAAGAAGTTATACTTCATCATCTCATCTCATCTCAGCTCAGCTCCGCTCGGCTCCGCTCTGCTCGGCTCCGCTCGGCTCTGCTCGGCTCGGCTCTGCTCGGCTCGGCTCTGCTCGGCTCGGCTCGGCTCGGCTCGGCTCGGCTCGGCTCGGCTCGGCTCGGCTCGGCTCGGCTCGGCTCGGCTCGGCTCGGCTCGGCTCGGCTCGGCTCAGCTCAGCTCAGCTAAGCTCAGCTTCTGCTTGCAAACTTTGTACATACAAGAAGTTTTTATTAGATTGTTTTTCCAACACAATCTTTTTGGATGGACAGCCTCATTAGTGTCGTGACAACTTTTCGTAAGAATTTTTTCCGTCTAGCCCCCTTTCACAACGCGCGATAAGGAACTTCGTTCCAATAAAGAAAAAAATACAAACACAGACTTCCAAAATTAAAGTTATTTTTAAATTTTTACCCCTGTCCTTCAAACTAGGATATTATCCTGTATCTTGAAGAACAGTGTAGGTACTTTTAATGGTATAATAATATACAGATCCTTGAAAACAGTAGATAATTCATTCTGATGTTAACAATACAATCTTATTTATATCAGGTAGGTAGAGTGAGAAGTGTTTATGAAAGTGTGTTGTATGGGGTATAATATACATATATTAGAAGATAAAACATTGCAAAAAGCATTCCCTTTGTTTAAGGTAATATTCTATTTATTTTCAATGCCTCAGTAGTAAGTAGCAAGCCTTACTAATGAGCCTGAGTTGTTTACGTAATTAAGGGTTCTTCTCTTAAGAATTTCTCAGTAACAGCCTGGAGTCTGGATCAGTTCCAGGTTGATGGGAAGAGGCTTGTTAATTACATGGGACTTAAACATAAATTGCATAGTAATGCTAGTGTGCAATCTCCTCTGCTGAAACCTTCAAGGAATACAGATGTGATGTTGTCATGGATATTATCAATAACTTCAACTTGTAAGTTAAAAGCATACCTAGCTCTTGTTTGCTGACGGACCAGCTCCAGTTGTTGAAGCCCCACTGTGAGTGTCCGAAGTTGATCAGCTGTTGCCGGCGCTGTTGCTGATCACTGTCCTCTTCTAGCTGCAGTGGGTCTGCCATTACTGCGCAGTCCGGCTGAATAATGTCAAATAATTATAATGTTAGCAATTTTTAGTTGTTTGAATACATTTAATTAGTACAGTCTAACAATATCACCATAAAGCCTCTCAAATCAACAATATGTTACAATTCTGGAGGTATACATAAAAAATAACTATGTACTATATTATTCTAAGAAAATTTAATTCATTGGTTAAATGAATCCATGAAAATGTTAATTGTATTTAGTCTGTTCCAGTTTAGCTCGTATTATCAAATAAACTTTATTACTTCTGTATCATCAACAGTTGTAACTTTCTTGTTCGGCACGGAACGCACCGCAAATACGCGCCCAATTATTGACAGCCCTAACAACAGTTAGTAGAATAATTATTGTCAAAATTCCTTGATACCTTGATTTATTGCACTTTCTAAATACTGTGTACATAAAGACCGGGTCAATTACCATTTTAATACTGCAATTAGCGACGGGGAATCCAGCTTTCCTTTGCATCGTGAATTAGGCTGTCGCGATTACAAATCAAGATGCCATGTAGTTTTCTATATTATGCCCTTCTGTATTCGTGTAAATAATTCTCTTATTAAACAACTTAGTATATGTTGTTCTCAAATATTTGGAAAATAATTCCCAACAAAACAAGTGTTGACTATTGACATTTTGCGCGGAACTTCCGTTTACAAAAATACACAGACAAAAAAAAATTTTATAGTTTTTTTTTTTAGTTTTGGCCTCGCACGGTTTGTGCATTTAGCCAGTGTCAAGTTATGAAAGTATTTAGTTTTATATACAGAATACTGTCACTTTTTTCCCCATTAGAATGCAGATGTAACACATTCTAATGTTTTTTGCAGTATTTGGCAACAAATGTGTCGAGTCAGCCTTCTCGGCAAACTTCTCTGAGGTAGTCAATACTACAATAAAATTCTGAGCTCCATTTTCCCGAGATCGCGCCTGTTTCAATGATTCCACACATTGTCCATTTGCGTTGACACTTGAGACACAAAACTACACCAATTTTACATCACAATATCCACTAGGAATCAATAAACGAATAATTAAAACAGCTACTGAACTGCACTCGAGAAAATCCCGCCAAAAACCCCTTTTGTAGAGTTGCGATTGATGCTAAAATAATTATTAGCAACCGATTGAATCGAAAATGTGGTTTCAATTAAGAAAATTAAAAAATATTCATTTGCGACACATGTTACATACTTAAGAAAAATGTTACTTGGTGTTATTTACAATACATCGATTCTCTATGTGGTACCTTGCTGGTCTTAATTCATTGTAATAAAACTTTTTTGTTTCTCATATTGTATTGTTTTATCATCAAAATCTCAAAAAGAGAATCATGAAAAATTTTGTACAAGTGGCATTATTGTAAATTAACGATTACAAAACTTTGGCTATCTATTATATTTTATTCGTGCTCGATCTTTTGGTCTAAATACTTTTCTGAAAGATTGTTTTCCAGAACCATATTTTGTGTTTAATAAAATTTATTGAAAATATTAAAAGAAGACTAACCGTACACATTGGTCGATTGATATCTATATATTATAATGTACTCTGTGATTGATATAGAGTGGTAAATATCTTGCTTGAAACATCGATTGACAACATTATTAA
This sequence comes from Polia nebulosa, assembly GCA_951329385.1. NCBI lineage: Eukaryota > Metazoa > Arthropoda > Insecta > Lepidoptera > Noctuidae > Polia > Polia nebulosa. The sequence goes on along the minus strand of OX589605.1, from coordinate 28,996,262 downwards.
CTGTAACTGTTGCGCTTATTTTGTAACTACAATATTATCATACAGGGCTGCCAGTGCAGAGGCTCCTCCCCTAAGGGTGGTATTACATTTATCCTAGATCTTTTTCCAATGTGAGTTTGATCAAAGAAGTAGTACGACTTCGTCATATGTGTCGTCAACACCGATTTTTATTTTTATGAAAGACTTTTGACATTAAAATCAAAATGGCTGCAACTAGGATTTTGCCTTTCTATTAAAATATCATAATCCACTATCCTAAATTGGGCTCCTAAATCGGAATCATAAATCGGCAGTGTTGCCAACTCTTACAAATTTAAGCCCCTAGACAGAATCCTAGAGGACACGGGGGAGCATACGGTGGAGATCTGCCCCGCTTGGGCGGAGCCCCGCCGTGTCCTCGTACCCCCCGGCCCTGGTCCATGCCATGGTACGGAGCGAGAGGGAATAATAATAATAATAATCTTTATTTACTTAAGAAGGCAAACAATTATATTGAAGTCCCTGACTCCTGTACTAGGTGAATAACCTGTGTTACAGAAGCCAATGCCCCCTCCTGGAAGGAGATACAATTTTTTCTTATGCAGTAAACAAGAAAAACAAAACAAAAATGAATTAAAGAGTTAAAACTAAATCAATGAAAAAGAATAAGTCGTTAGTAAAAGCCTAAAAGTGAGTGAGTGTGTGCAATGAGTACGTGAGTTGTATGTTCAGGAAACCCTAATTTGATTTTTGGCGAAAGAAAAAACAAAAATATATATATATATACCTATATATTGAAATTTAGTGCGTCTCAATTTTTTTTTAATCCAGGTAGGATTAGTATCACTGGAGCGTTACTAGGATTTGCTCTGTTTCATCGTAACTGAGGGACATAAGTCATGGCTTAAGGCTCTGCTTAACATTATGTACGGTAAGTCGATACATTGCCAGTTTCTTGTTAATTCTGTTGTAAATTTGCGAGCTTTGCGCACAATAGTGTCGCCACGCTAGTGCAGAACGACACTGAACGGATTCGCAGACAGGAAAACCAATTCGCCGACTGGTAAGGTTCCTATCTAGTGGCATCGCGGAATGACGACGCAAGACAGTGCGGAGGATATACAGTTTTCTTACCGTAAGTACCTGGGCATCGGGGTACAGCTGGGCTGTGGGATAGTCTCTTCTACGGAAATGCATAACTTTGAGAACAGCCCGCTGAGCTCGTTCCACCCTAAGCATTACAGTTTTGAATGTCCCGCCCCACACTGGTATGCAGTAAGTTATGATGGACTCACAGAGGGAACGATATACAAGCGAAGTCGTATTCATATCAGCCGAATGTCTCAACTCTTTAAACAAAAACATAAGCTTACGAAGCCGGGAGCATAGTGTATCGGTATGAACACTCCAATCTAGCCTTTCGTCGATATGAACCCCTAAATATTTAATATTTGGAACCATCGTCAGATAATTGCAACTGCAAGGTGTTGTATTATGACAATTATGCGCTATTATTTTGTTAGAGTCTGATGGTGGTTTCGGTGAATTTGGTGGAAGAAACTGAATTAATTTCGTCTTTGATAAATTAAGCGTCAAAAGGTTAATAGAAAGCCAGACCATAACAGTTTGCAAAATGAGTTCAATTATATGCTTAGCTCCGTCCCAGGTCTGGTCATATATCAAAAATACCGTCTCGTCTGCATAAGCAAAAATGTCACATTGAGTAAGGGGTAAAATGGAATGGAATGGGACGCAGTCTCCTCCTTCTGCGAAGCAGTAATGCTCGCGAAGGAGGAGACGGAACTGATGAGGGAGAGGCAACAACAACAGACTCGCCGTCACGCTTTCAGCAGCAGCCACCGCAGGAGACACCCTGGGCGGAGGACGTCGCGAGACGATCGCCGGCCACCGTAGACCCGGGCCTGCTGACGGCGAGTAGTGGGTAGTATGCCGTCCAATCAGCACTAGGCCCGAGAGTCGACGGCGCGTAGTGTCCCACGCGCTCCGCAAAGAGTTGTCAGCAAAACATGACGGGGCCCGTCATGGCCGAAGCCTGCCCAGTGGTTGTGTATAAATTCGAAAGTAAGTTACCACGCCCCTGGGCATTCAGGGCAGGGAAGAAACACGGGTGGGTTTTAGTCAGTAAGAGTCTGACACGCCCTTCCACTCCACCCTAGAGCGGGAGATGTCATTGGATGATTTCCCATCCCACAAAAAAAAGCCCCTAGACAGAATATTAAAAGTCGCTAGAAAGTATCTAAAACTGAAGAAAAAGAGCGGACTCAGATTTTTTTTCTGGGAAAGGGACCTTGGGAAATTAAATTTTATTTTAAACACATATAAAAATACTAATACAGACAAAGTCGCTAAATTGGCAACACTTAGCTCTAAATCGTAGTGATGCGATTACACTATCCTAAATCGTACACATTTTAGGAAGTCAAATCGGGACCTCCCAATCTCACTAAATCTGACACTAACTGCTCTAACTGCTATTACACCTTCCTGTTTTCTAAATTGGGTCCCTTGAAATTGGAAGGTGTATTTGAGCCTTATGACATGCCCGGATTCGAAAACTTTTTACCCTTTTGACATATTCTTACTACGCGAACGATCATTATTAATCGGCTGGTACCCATATTTTATCATTTTAGTCATAATAAAAACGATAGATTAAAATGTAAACAAATAGACGGCAACACGCTTTCAGCTCTGAATAGTTTTCTTACCAAATTGTGGCACTCGTGTCGTTTTGAGCTGCCGCCTGCCTGTTCGTGCACGTTCCCTTTAAAGTAAGTAATGTAAATCTGGCTTTGCAACATGCGCTTTCCCTCTTCATTACATCATTGGCCACGGTGTTGAAATTGAAGGTATGTACAAAAGTAAAAGCTCAATTACACCTTCCGATTTCAAGGGACCCAATTTAGGAACAAACTAACTAGGAAGTAGTAAGTCAGTGATTCCACTATCCTAAATTGCACTCCTAAATCGGGCTCCTAAGTCAGCAGTGTTGCCAACTCTTACAAATTCGAGTCCTTATAGAATATCAAAAGTCGCTATAAAGTCTCTTAAAAACTGATTCTACGAAGAGCGGACTAAAAAGAAAAAGAGCGGCCTCAGATTTTTTTCTGGGAAAGGGACTTTGGGAAATTTAATTTAATTTTAAACACATACAAAAATACTAATAGCCCATTTCTAGCGACAAAGTCGCTTAATTGGCAACACTTAGCTCTAAATCGGAGTGATGCGATTACACTATCCTAAATCGCACTCAATTTAGGAAGTCAAATCGGGACCTTTCCATCTCACTAAATCGGACACTAACTGCTCTAACTGCTATTACACCTTCCTGTTTCCCAAATTGGGTCCTCCCTTGAAATCGGAAGGTGTAATTGAGCAGTAGATTGAGCCTTTTACAAAAATATGGAGAGAAAGTGAGATGTAAGAGGGCAACATAGCCCTTATCATTTTTCATTCGAGAGTTTTTGGCGGGATTTTCTCGTGTGCAGTTCAGTGGCTGTTTTAATTATTCGTTTATTGATTCCTAGTGGATATTGTGATGTAAAATTGGTGTAGTTTTGTGTCTCAAGTCTCTACGCAACTGGACAATATGTGGAATCATTAAAACAGGCGCGATCTCGGTAAAATGGAGCTGAGAATTTTATTGTAGTATTGACTGCCTCAGCGAAGTTTGCCGAGAAGGCTGATTCGACACATTTGTTCCCAAATACTGCAAAATACATTAGAATGTGTTACATCTGCATTCTAATGGAAAAATAAATGTTTTTGCACCTAATTACTATGTATCCGACTGAAAGACTTGAATCTATGGTCATGAATAAAAATTAATAAAAAAAACATTTTTCATTCAATGACAATTGGAGTTTTTGGCGGGATTTTGTCGAGTGAAGTTCAGTGGCTGTTTTAATTATTCGTTTATTGATTCCTAGTGGATATTGTGATGTAAAATTGGTGTAGTTTTGTGTCTCAAGTGTTAACGCAAATTGACAATATGTGGAATCATTGAAACAGGCGCGATCTCAGGAAAATGGAGCTGACAATTTTATTGTACTATTGACTACCTCAGCGAAGTTTGCCGAGAAGGCTGACTCGACACATTTGTTGCCAAATACTGCAAAAAACATTAAAATGTGTTACATCTGCATTCTAATGGAAAAAAAAATATGTAAATACACTACGTAAGACTAGGCAATATGGTCAAAAGTCTTTCGCCTTCCCTTCAGGGATATTAAAACAAAAAAAAAAACAATGACAATTGACAATTTGACATTGACATTTTGATTATCCGTCCGGGATTCTCGCCAAAGAGAATATAATAATTTCATAAAATTCATTCTCGCCACAGTGTGCTTTTGGGTTACACGTGTGTCCGAATTTTGGCTGTTTTACTGTGATATTGTTTATTGCGACTTGTTATTGTGTTTGTTGTGTCTATTGTGACTTGTCATTGTGTTTGTTTGTTGTCTCGTTATTACCTGCTATCAGGTTAGTTGTGTTTGTTTTTTTTTATCTCACGGCTTTGGCCGCCATTATCCTTAAACAATATGAATACGGATAAAAATAAACCTCCAGACCCTCCTAATGATATCCCTACTACCCCCTTATCCGGCTTTTCTCCGTTTAACCTAACTTCCTCTCCCAAGCGGAAGAAGTCATAGGAGGATTTCCCACCCCCCAAAAAAAAAAAAAAAAATCCATTAAGCCAGTTTGCAGATGTAGTCTGTAATCTGGAGTCCCAAATCCTTCCTCAAACTAATATGCGTAAACGACCCGGCAATGAAGAGGATGTATCCAATCGCCCTACCAAACAACCAATTCAGTTACAGATAAAGGTACTTTTATCGTCCATGTTTCCCGTCTGGAAGCTCAACCTGTTTCTGGAACCACCTTACACCCAGTTACGTTTGGGCGCTTTTTGGCAAATCAGAACATGTCCAATATTACTGCAGTCAAACGAGTTGGTAGAAATCGCGTATCGGTTGAGTTTGCATCTCCTCAGGATGCAAACGCTTTCATCTCAAATAATATTTTAGGGTCAAATTTGTATGAGGCTATAATTCCATCTTATAATATAACCCGAATGGGCGTTGCAAGTGGCATTCCTACTGATTTTTCAGAAGAGGAAGTCTTGACGTTTTTAAAAGTTCCAGTAGGCTTTGGTCCAATTATAAAAGTTAGGCGGTTGAACAGAAAGGTTAACAAAGATGGTCTAACTGAATACAGGCCCACAGAGACTTGTGTCATCACATTTGATGGCCAAGTTTTACCAAAACAAATTTTACAATTTTACTAACACATTCTTCTCCAAAGCTCTTTGAGGCTTTGATGCTTTTTATTCGTGTCAATGACATCAAATTGTGATGCTTTTTGTATGGCTTTTGATAATTTTATGTACATTATTTAGTATTTTAACTAACAATATTTTTATGTTTGTTTCAGTGTTCTACTAATACTCGTCAGCAAGTTTCACATAAATCCAACTTTTAATTTAGCAAATAGAGTTCTATCAGATTTTTTAATTTATATTTTTTTTTCTCCTCTCCATACCTACACACGTTTTTTCATAGCACATCTGACATTGGCAGAATTGTCGACATCGGCACGATTGCCAAAGAGAAAAATAGAATAGAATAGATTATCCGGCGAGTGCATTATCAGCAAATGGCTATGGCAGACTGTTTTATGGAAATTGATGGGAGTGTATTAGAAGGGGTAAATATCGTAGTAATATAATTTTTTTGTGAGTTTTGATGTTTTATTAAAATATGGATAAAAATATTCACAGGGCGGTCAGATACTCCGGACCGCAATCACGTTAAGCGCGATTCTAGTCAAACCGGTGCGGGTGTATAACATCCGAGCTAAAAGAAGTAAGCCGGGCTTAGCAGCTCAACACTTAATAGGTAAGCTTACAAATAATTGTATTCTATTTTTTTTTTAGAAAATTTAGCTGGGCGTTTTCCACCCTACCTCCTACTTCCACTCTACTTCCAAAATATCAAGCTGAAACATGACTAAAATATAAATTTTGAACTGCTGAATTATACCTTGTTATTTTTTTCTTTGCCCTTTTCTTTTACAATAAATAGGTTTTAATTGGTCCAATAAGCTATCTTCTTTCATGTCTCATTATTACTCTATAAATCATGATGCAATCAATATTAATCAAATGGTTGTATAATTTTTTGTTGTGGTGTGGCCTTTAAATTAAAGGTTGAGAAAAATTATTTTTCTGGCTGTATTTCGAAATAAAGCTTTTATTTCATGAAATTTTCACTAATATTTGCCTATGTTATCCTGAATGACGCAGTGTCACCTTCTTGAGTTTTGTTCCCTTAAATGCATGGGATATCTACGCTTGCCTATTATCTGCTGAGGCAGGAGTCTTTTTGCACTTTTATATATTATGTCGTGTTGTTATTTTTATTATTATTTATTTTACTTTGACTTTTTCCTGTGCGAGTCACAAATAAACTTTTTGCTTTTTTTTCTTCTTTACTTTATAGACTAGAGCATTTACTAGTAACAGAACATCGAGCATTCGCTGTTTTTAAATTTCTTCGAACAACACTTCGAATATGATGCTTGATGTTTTTTTACAACCTGATTTTAAAATCCAATGAGCGTTCTGGTGTAACATTTTATCGAACAAAGGCACGCAACTTGTAGGTCTGATATATCAACAAAAAGTTTACGCAAGTTAGAAAGAAATGTTACAGGTAAATGCTCACTCGCCGTGAGCATTACGTCAAACACGGCGTCGAACAATCGCAAGAACGTTACATTACATGGAAATGCTTTAGGAAACTGAGCATTTGTCTGTATTGTACCATTCGTAAGAACGTTACATTACACTGTAATGCTCTAGCAAATGCTCTAGTCTATACTCACCTATAAGGTGAGTATATATATATGTATAGCCTCGCTGCAGGGCGAAGGCCTTCTCCATAAAGTTAATTTGAGTGATGGTGATCATATTAAATTTCATATTCCTTTATTGTTCTTAGATGTTACTTATAGGCTTATAGCAAAGTACAATTATGGACCCTGTTAGGGCACAGCACATTTAGTTTGAAAAATAAAATGAATTAAATCTGAACTATAAATATTTAAACAAAATAGATTTATAACAAAAATTGGTGAGATACAGGCCAATACTGGGTTGTGAAGTTCAAATAGGCAGTGGCTCCATGTAAAATACAGGTATTTGGCAGCATCAAGTTAGGCTGGAAGGTGACCCAGCATAGTTGAGAAAAGGCTGGGCAGATTGATTGATTGGTGAGGTACAGGTTGCCCACCCAGCCAATGTTGGTCAAACACAACTGCCCTACATCTGGGTGTTTCTAGTTTGGTTTCTTCGTTATTTGACACCGACTTCCGAAATTAAAGTTATTTTGCGTTTTTTAGTATTTTTTATGGAAGTCGGTTGTTTTTTTTTTGTAAAAAGTTTTTTATTTTTCACTTTTTAGTTGTTGTACCCCATTCTAAAACTAAATGAATAGTAAAGTTATGCATTGATAGCCCCAAAAATAGGGAATTTGAACATAGTTGGTGAAATTAGGGTGTATCAGGGTGAACTGTACGAATCTGTATACCCCTTCAGAGCGTATCAGCGTGATGTAATGTTGTGAAGTGGTGAAAACAATATACAGACATGCGATTGCAGCAATTCTGGAAGGTTTGCTATCATTTATTGAAGAGTTCCATTGTGTATCTCCGAAGTTCTTCATCAGATCTTCACCAAATTAAAATGGGACCACATGTGAAGCAACAGCTTTCAAACAAAAAAAAAATCTTCAAAATCGGTTCACGTAGTAAAAAGTTATGAGGTAACACACATAAAAAAAAAAAATACAGTCGAATTGAGAACCTCCTCCTTTTTTTGAAGTCGGTTAAAAAGTAGAGATCGACGTTTAAAAGTACTCTTTAACCTATTTATTTTATATAATTTATCAATTTTCACAAAATGCAATAGCAGTGATTATCATTCAAAATACAGGCATAAAGCTAGTCGCCGACATGTGTGGTGCCAAGCTCCGCGGAGACACGCTCGGCTCCACGGAGATCCAGTTCATCCCGGGCAAGCGGATCAAGCACGGCCACTATGTCGCCGACACGCGCACTGCTGGGTGAGACTACCGCCTTATTTGTGCTTCAAAGGTTATTATTTGCTGTTTTTTCTTTGTTTTTGACGTGAAAGTTTCTTAAAAGTCGTGTTGAGCAATTTTTGGTAGCGGCAAAACTTATGGGTTCGCGTCACCGTTATGCTAAGACTTGTTGCGCCAGAGTGGCGTTGCGTAGCGCCCTGTGTAACTATATGAAAATGTAAATAATTATTGTTTGGAGTGCCACTAGATGTGAAAACCACATTTATGTTAATAATTTGAATTATCTTATTAATTAATAATATTAATTAATTTTTAAATAATATTAATAAATAAAATAAGGACAGTTTTTCCAAAGTTTCATGCTTTCACCTCTGTCAGCAGTCCCCATGACTGCCTATTTTCTTTTTGACTTCTTAGCGAAATTTTTAACTACTGAGTTTCCCCGCGGCTCCGTTCTCGTGGTTTATGCCATAAGAACCGTGCATCATTCCACCTAGCAACTTTCTTATCATCGTCCATCTTCACCATTCCTCATTCAAATATCAGTGACAGAATGTTCGTTACCAGCAGGCGTATTCGCTAACTCAGTTGACATCAATTTGATAGGCACTTTGCCGTACATTGCTGCTTTGACGTATAGGAAAACCGTAGTGCCTATTATAATCGATGTCCAACGAGCAATGTACTGCATAGTGCCTATCATATTGATGTCAACTGAGTTAGCGAATACACCTGCTGATCAGTACCTAGACACTTAGACTATAAAAGGTTATAGACGCAACGTCAGTGGACATTAAATGAAGCAGGATCGTTGAAATGTGTGAGTGACCTCGACGAACATAACGATGACGTGTCGGCTTCTCATTTTGTCCGTGTGAGCTTATTTCGCGTGTACAGATACAAGCCGGCTTCTCATTCTGGTAATTCAGATTGCTGGCTTTTGACACTGTCTATAACCTTTCATAGTCTAAGCCTAGACATTACTCTTTACAAAAATTATAAACAAAAAAAAATTACCTCTTCATAATATTTACTCGTTCTTGACAATATGTGCTTTCCCCATAGTCAAACCAAAGTGGCCCGATATTTTTGCAGCAATGTGTTATTATGTAGCTGGCAGCATTGCATACACTGTATAGCCAGCCTTGCACACAGCAGTAAACGTCTAAGGGTGCGTTTCCACTGAAGCAGAGCTGGGCGGAGCGAAGGGACGTGCAGGAATCGTCCAATCACAGGCGAGACGAGTGACGCGATGAGTGTTACAGATGGAGGCGAAATAAAACGATGTCTTGGTTCCAGAATCAATTTGGAAGGTGCGGGTGGTTGCAGGGCTTCGAAAAAAACAACTTCTTATTTTTTCAGTTAAAATATATCTGAGCGACTTGGTGCTTGATGACAGAGAGAAAGCAAGATTGCCAACAACAAAAAATAACTTTATGCCGGGCTCACTCGCACCTTGCAACATTGTGATTTATTTTAAAACAAAACAGATACATTTTTCACGCATTGCCGACAGATGGCACTAAGAGTCCTTAACTTACTAATATGCTTAACATATTTATAAACATAAACCAATATCGAGGCGTGCGTCGTCCACAATCCGCCCCCATAGTGCTGAGCTGAGCTGACTAAAGATAAATAAACAAATAATTTAGCAGCTAAATACGGATCTAAAAGCGAAACCAAATTAATAACAACAATAACACAAGATCAGATCAGCGCTAACATTCCGCTTGAAAGAGTAGGGCGACGCGCGTCACCGGACGCCTGACCACACCAGTACGTGTGCGCACATCAACCACTCTGATGCGACCATCATGGCCGCCATGAGTCGCAGTCACCACCCCGTGGCGCCAAGAACCTCGCTCTAAATTTTGCTCAATTAAAAGAACATAGTCTCCATTTCGCAACGCTCTCTGTTCTTTATTCCACTTATATCTAGGTAGCAAAGTGGGTAAATATTCTTTTATCCACCGCCCCCAGAAAGCATCAGTTAAACGTTGCGCTATGCGCCATTGCTTTCGTAAACATAGGTCGTCATTATTATAGATACCAAAAGCGGGACCGTTAGACGATGTACCTATCAAAAAATGATTGGGTGTTAGGGCTTCAGGAAAGTTAGGGTCACAAGATACATAAGTTATAGGACGACTATTTACTAATGCTTCTACTTCCGCAAACAATGTAGCTAACGTCTCTGCACGTGGAGCGCGTTCCTTAAGTACGACCTTCAATGCCGTCTTCACCGTCCGTATCATTCGCTCCCAGGCGCCTCCCATCTCGGGCGCACCAGGAGGAATGAATCTCCACTCAATACCTCTTACAGTGCTGTCTTCCTGAAGTTTACTCCGATTGACTTCTAATAAGCTACGTTTTAGTTCATTATCGGCACCTCTTAGGTTAGTCCCGTTATCAGAGTAAATAACGCTGGGCGTACCGCGACGAGCTATCATCCGCCTAAGCGCCATAATGGTCGAGTCAGTAGTCAAATTATCGGTTAACTCTAAATGAATTGCGCGTATCGTCAAACAAGTAAAAATTACACCGTATCTTTTTTCTCTCCTTCGGCCTATTGTAACCTCCATGGGGCCGAAGAAGTCAACTCCCGTAAATGTAAAAGGTCTGCGGTGGTGCTGCAAGCGCGCGGCAGGAAGGTCAGCCATGCGCTGCGGCTGCGGCGCTGCGCGACGGTACCGGCAAAATAAACAACGTGAAGCTACGGCGCGTACGGTCGTCCGTATTTTTATAATCCAATAACGCTGCCGTAATTCATTTACGACCAGTTCGTGCGCTCCATGAAGCGCTTTCCTGTGGTAGTATTCTACCAACAGTCGTGTCAACTTGTGATGACCATCAAGTATGGCTGGTCTCATTGTTGACTGTTCAACACCTTGAACTTTGTCAATTCGGCCTTGAACTCGCAAAATACCTTCAGAGTCAATATAGGGCGTCAGACATAACAAGCGACTAGAAGACATTAAGGGCTTGTTTTGTTTAAGTAGCTCAATGTCTTGCGCATACGAGTCTTTTTGACACTTTTTAATTAAAAGCTTTTCCGCTTCGTACAATAGTTCAACATTAAGTTGAGTGTCAATACGTTGACATCGTTTTACAAATAATAATACTCGAGCGGTAACTCGAACGAGACGCGTCCAAGACGAGAAATCGTCTTCATTAGGTAATGAATGTTGACTAACCTGTGACGTCATCACGTTAATGCTCCTTATCTCACATACCGCTTCCTCTGATGACTTGGTAGACCTGAGATCCTTAGGCCATGTATTCTCTGGCTGCCGTAAGAATCCAGGTCCTTGAAACCAAACATTGTCGTATGTAAGTGGTGGCGCTTCTTCTTTGGTAGCTATATCAGCTACATTTAGTTTTGTCGGCACGTACCGCCATTCCGTTATCTTAGTTAGTTCGTCAATTTCACCCAGACGGTGAGCAACGAAGGGTTTATAGTTCCGAGGGTCACTACGAATCCATTGGAGAACCGTGTGTGAATCAGTCCAAAAGAAATGCTTGTCGGTCTTTAAGCTTGAATGTTCTCGCTGAACAATATCAGCAAGACGTGAAGCTATCAGTGCGCCTTGTAGTTCCAATCTAGGTATAGATATAGGGCGGAGTGGGGTCACTCTGCTCTTCGCGGCTGCAAAACAAACGAGTACGTTCCCGTCTAGTCGGGTCAAACGCCAATAAATAACCGCGGCATAAGCCTTAATGGAAGCGTCACAAAATATATGCATCTGTATATCTACAATCGTGTTGACGTCTTGTGTACCTACAGTAGTTGAGTAGCATTGAGTCCACGTACCTGCATTAAAATACCAACGCGGTATTCGTAACAATTCTAATTGTTTTAATTCACCAAGCCATTTTACCCACTTGATCTGCTCGGCAGGTTGAATCTGGCACTTCCAGTCGACACTAGATCTATGTACGTCTTGTAAAATAATTTTACTTTTTATCAGAAACGGTGACAAAAAACCGTGAATATCATAAACTGACATAATGATACTTAGCATTTTTGCTTTCGTAGGTGGTACGGTTCCTTCTAAAATATCTTTAGGTATACGGGTCAAATTAATCCTAAAACCGAACGAATCATCCGCGTGATGCCATGTTAATCCTAAAGTGCGCTCAGTTGTGTTGTTTACGCCATCTTTGAACTGTATAGCGCTGTTAGCTAACGCATCCCTAGGTATAGAATCTAAAACTCGTTTGCTATTACTCGACCAACCTCTTATCTCGAATCCACCTTTCTTATGAATGGAAGATATATCGTTCACTAATTTAATCGCGTTACTCTCGTCACTAGTTGAATGTAAACAGTCATCCATGTAGTGATTTTTTATTATTATGTCAGCGGCCTCCGGATTAATATTTTTGTATTTTAGCGCGTTCTTATTCCTTATATGCTGCGCAATAAAAGGTGACATCGTTCCGCCAAAAATAAGGCTTTGCATGACACAATGCTTAATCGTACTACCACAGATTAGGCCAGATACTTCACTCAGTAGAAAATTTCCAATACCTATTACGATAATTGCCTACTCCCTCGCGTCAACAACCACTGTATGCTAAAATGCGCCTAAATGCTCAAGCATAAAGCAGTGATTGCTTCGCACCGCGCGATTCCACAGTAATCGCAGGGCTGCCTCTTCGATAAAATTAAATTAACATAACTTTTTATCTATGTTATTGAGAACTGTGAATATGTTCTGACTTTTAGGTGGCAGTTAAAAATTTTATCATTTATAAAATACTAGCTGTGCCCGCGACTTCGTTCGCGTGGTTGTCGAGAACAAAACAACGTCGTTTAGATAAGAGTATATCACCTTTTTGATGATTTAGATAAGAGTCCTGACTTTGGTATAGTTGATTACGTTAATGCTTCTCTATATACTATGTTAGCGGTGGAATTACCCGGAGCATATACAAAAAGGTTGTTTGGGTTGCTAACACGTGATAGAGAAACATAGAGTTGGCCGTGTGAAAAACAATCAAAAGTAAGGTCTACACCCGCAACGGATAACGTCTGGCCTTGGGCTTTATTAATAGTCATAGCGTAACAGAGGCTTACAGGAAATTGCACACGTTTGAAAGTAAACGGAAAATTATTGGGGATAATGGGTATCCTGGGAATGAAAACAACATCACCGGAGCCGCAACCTGTTAAGATTTCGGCTTCGATGACATTTCGTTGGAGATTTGTTACTCTCAACCGAGTTCCATTGCATAGTTTTGGTGGGCTTAAATTTCTGAGTAGAATGATTGGTACTCCGACTTTTAAATAAATTTTGTGTGCTGGAAGACCTGGTGTATTTAGAGAGTCTAAAAACTCTACTGGATAGTGGGTGGCATCTCCTTCTTCTAAAACCGTGTTAATAGATAAATATTCCCTACTTTCTCCAGAAACATGTACCAATATTTGAGAATTTATTGCTGCTGCTTGGTCGTTGCGAGGTGCCAAAATAGCTCGTTGGCATAGCCAAGCAGCGTCATGGTTCGAGATCTCTGATGGATCTCCGTATACAGAGGAAATGAGTTCCTGCTGTGAGGCAACAGAAGAACACAGGCTTTCGACTAAAGTTACTTTACCTCCTTCTTGAGTCGGGTATGTGCCGTTACCAATTTGAAGTAGTAAATTTGAGAAAACCTGCGCGTTTGCGTCACCTCCCAAATATGCTCGCATATTAAAGCTCAAATTAGTTAATATGACACTACGCCATAAAATAGAGCTCTTTAAACAGGCACCTATTTCATCGGCCCTCGTTCCTCCGGGTATTATAGGGAGTGTCTGCCTGAAGTCTCCACAGAATAGCACCGTTAAGCCTCCCATCGGTCGGTCATTTTGTCTTATATCTCGCAACGTTCTATCTACAGCTTCCACAGCTTTACGATTTGCCATCGTACACTCGTCCCAAACGATAAGGGCGCAATCGCGTAAAACCCTTGCTTTATCACTATTGCGAGACACGTTGCAAACAGGGTTTTCTGTGCGGTCCAAGTCGATTGGTATTTTAAATGTTGTATGTGCAGTTTTTCCTCCTGGTAATAAAGTGGCAGCTATTCCTGAGGAAGCGACGGCAAGGGCAATTTTGTTTTGGCTCCTTATTTGAGCCAAGATAACTTTAGTGAGGAAAGTTTTACCTGTTCCACCAGGTGCATCTAAAAACAGCATTTCTCCTAATGAATGTTCTACACTACAGCATACTCTATCAAAGATTTGACGTTGTTCTGTCGTCAAATTTGAACAGCCATTTCGCAATATTTCTGCTAACTCTTCGGGGTTGTAATTTATTTCAGATGTATACTCCCTATTAATTCGTTCCCCACCAACTGTCGGTGTCGGCAAGCCGTATTGACTGAGGGGGTTCCCTCCTATACTTGTAACTATATCTTGTATAGCCAGCAAAGCCCTATTATGGCAGCTTTCACGTACTTGGTCAGAAGTTTCACTATTTATATTTTGCTGTCTCAAAAAATCTTCGGCAAACGCGTCTTTATATTTTTGCCACAACTGCCCAGCGTCCGATAGGCCACAAAATGTCAACAAAATGGCAAATAAATGGCGCAAACGATGTGGACTATCACTGACGCATGCTTCGGCTAAAGCATCATCCCAATGCTGATCGCCATCTAATAAATGCCGTGCGCGGCAAGCAGCTTGAAATGTGGGATATTCTATATCGTCCACTTTGCGGAGCTCAGCAAAAGAAGTAGGTCCTCGCACTGTGTGAAGAAGAAGGCGTAAATAATAACACTCTGCATTATTTGGGTGCACCGTGTATACTCTTCCAATCACGTGTTCTTTAAAAATGCCGGACTCGCCTTCTACAGCAGTTCCACGTCTCCTGCGATTAAAAACACCTTGCTGCTTGTTATAAGTATAATAATGTGGCACTTCATTGTACAACAGAGACTAGGTGGTTTGTCTTGGGTTGTTCATTCTTTCTGCCACATTTTCTGGCTGAAAGTAAACTCGCTGCCCGCCTTCCAGGTGCACGTCAAGATGGATGACTGGCGGATACCTTTCATGAATAGGGAAACTCAAAATGCGCCAAACTGCCTCCGAAGAGCTTATGTATCGGCCAGATTGATACCTTGTCACTTCATCAAATTGGTTGTTATTTCTTAGTGCTATCATGGCTTGATCACTACCTTTATTAACATATTTACATATATATTTTATAGATTCGACGCTATTACAAATTTCAACATTAATGTGTGCTTGAAAAGCGTTTGACAAAACTGGAGAATACGGTACCACCCAACTATTATTTAGAATTATTTCTTGTCCACGGAATCTGACAGTAGCTGTGAAACCACCTTGTGACGGTGATCTTCGCCGGTATTGCGGATACCCATTTTCCCCAGCCATAGTTAGTTCTTTCAGTGCTCTGGGGTATTTTTTTGAGCATTGACCATCTTTCATGCACGGTGATTCCCTGTTTAAGAGGCCACATGGCCCGTGAACCATATGTGTTTTTACTATGTCATGCAAAATCGGATCTGCATTATAGTCCGGAAATTCTGCACTTATGACACTGTCTATAGCATCGGGACGAATTTTTTCTTCCAGCCACAGAAGAATGTGCGCGTGGGGTAAACCACGCTTTTGCCACTCGACGCTATACATAAAACAAAGAGTTGAACCGAAAACTTTCTCCTTTGTAAGTAGATTAATCAAGACTTTGAGTTTTAAATGAAAAATCCTAGCAATAATGTCATGTCTGTCGTATGACGCCTGTCCTGTGAGAAGTGCCTGGCAAATCTCCGTCCACTTTGGATTTGTTGTAAATGTTATAAAAAGGTCCGGCCGGCCGTATTTACGGACGTAACAAAAAGCATCTTGCGTTCGTTCGTGCATATACCGCGGACCGCCTGTGAAACTGGATGGCAAAATAACCAATCGACCCAAGTTTTCGACGTTATTATCTGATTGCATGGCGTCCCGCAAGTGCACGTATTCTTCAGCGCGTAACCGTCGCTGGTTAGTGCGAATATACACTAAACGTTCAGTTTCTATTTTTGCGTACATGTCCACAATAAATTGGCTGAACAAACCACGAAATCGTTGCAAATATACGAAACTGTTTTGCCTTATTTGTAAAAGGTAGGAATAGTATTGTTGAGCAGATATTTTTTTTTGATAATTAGTGACTCTCGTAGTAGGGTTCACTTGGTACAGCCCAAAATTGTACCCATCTTCACCATGACAATAAATTAGTGGATATTGCAGGGCGTCGTAAGCTCGGTGGGTTTCCAAAATGCGTTGAAGGCGATCGTCGCGTGTACGCAACACGATATCACGTCTCTCACACTCCTGGTCGACTAAAACCACTGCAACTTCATCTGCGACGGGTGCATTGTGTCTTCCACGGTGTTCACCCACAGGACGTCTATCGGCACTTATAACAATTTTGAAATCATTGCTGCCTTGTGGAATTGACTCCAATGCAGCTTTGAATTCACGAACGTACTGGTTAACGTGATGCAGCAATTCTTGAAGTTGACCCAAAAGCTCAGCATTGAGCTGGGGAAAATTGTGATTTCTAACATTGAGCTGTTGCGTGTAATCGGATACAAAATAAATTTGGAGAAATTTGGGTTCATTTTCTGGCAGCAAAGATCCAATAAGGTGATAAACTTGACCTTGTACTTTGAAGGTTGGCATGAACGGTCCTTCCGTTATTTGTTTTGCCCCAAAGGAAGTCATTTGGAAAGCACTGTTATATAAACGAATATTATCCAAAAAACGGTTCGACTGGGGATGATCGCCATTCAGGAGACTTTTAAGTAAGTGTGGTGGATCTTGGAAATTTGGAAGAACAATTTTTCCATTTGAGCAGCACATTCCATCTGTCTCTTTCCTCCATTTCAAAGCATGACAAAAATTACAAATTTCTCTCATGTCACCCACGAAAGTAAAGCCAGCATAATTAATTCTAGACGAATATGTGAACCCTGATTTTTCCCTATTGTCCCAAGGTAATAAAATATTTGCATCGTCATTTTCCATGGACTCATCAGCTCCGCTATTTGTTTCTCTATTCATATGGTATCGAGCTCGTTCTATTTCTAGGCGAGATTGACGTTGTTCTGCTGTTTCTGCTCGTCTTAGTTCATCTATTCTTTCCCTTTCAGATGCAAGATAACTTTCATTGTTTCTTTGTACACCTACATAGTTATGTCTAGCTATTTGTAATCGTTCTTCTCTTTGGGAGAGAGATTCAGACTCGCGCGAGAGAGCGTGTCGCTCTCGGTCAGATGACAGACGTGCTTGGCGTTCCTCGATACTCTCTTGAGAACGCAAAGTCGCGGTCCGAGTTCTTTGCGAACTTAAGCGCGACTCCCTTTCTGTGAAAGTCTCTGACTCGCGTGAGAGAGACTGGCGCTCCCGATCAGCAGACAGCCGAACTTCGCGTTCCTGGATATTCTCTTGAGAACGCAAAGTCGCGGTCCGAGTTCTTTGCGAACTTAAGCGCGACTCCCTTTCTGTGAAAGTCTCTGACTCGCGTGAGAGAGACTGGCGCTCCCGATCAGCAGACAGCCGAACTTCGCGTTCCTGGATATTCTCTTGAGAACGCAAAGTCGCGGTCCGAGTTCTTTGCGAACTTAAGCGCGACTCCCTTTCTGTGAATGTCTCTGACTCACGTGAGAGAGAGTGGCGCTCCCGATCAGCAGACAGCCGGTCTTCGCGTTCCTGGATACTCTCTTGAGACCGCAAAGTCGCGGTCCGTGTTCTTTGTGAACTTAAACGTGACTCCCTTTCGGTGAACGTTTCCGATTCACGTGAAAGAGCGATGTGCTCTCGGTTAGCAGATAACCGTGCTTCACGATCTTCTTCCGATTCCTGAGACCTACAAAGTCTCATCCTTTTCGCATTTCGGCTACGCAGCGAAAGGTTAGTTTTTTTCTTTGAGGCATTTTCAAGGAAAATTAAAGCAATAAACAAAACTAACAACACTTATGACTGAATAGCCTACAAACTTAAAAGATCGGTGCGTCGAACAGTCTAGTGTGACAACGTATCGTCTGTTCGTGGTCGTGACTCAACGAATTGGCAACACTAACTTACTGTATAACGATTGGCACTATTGGATTCAAACTACGAAGTAAATCAAATACAATCTTTACTTCGTACTTCAAACCAATGACCAAAGTTGACCAAACGAAACCAATAAGATAAGCAAATACTTTTTTTTCGACCAATTTAGAAAATCGATAAACCAAGCAACCAAAGAACTTTTACGACACACGCAAGAACTTTTAAGACACCTAACGAAACCCAATTTGCCTAGTAAACACGGTGGACGTCATCCTCGCGCGGAAAATCTTAACACCGCGATTCAGAAAATGACGTCATTTGCACAACGCCATCTATCGGATTTAGATTTCAACTATCAACATTAGTTCTATTTTTAGTCTTAAGATGTCGTTGCAAGTACTATACTTAATTGCGTAACGTAATATTTTACTTCTTGAACTCACTAAATTAATCATATCTTTTGATAGAGTGAACCGATTTCGATGAAACAAAAACTAAGTTAATCCTCAAGTTGCGTATAATTTTTGTATATAAACATTGTCAGCATTGAATTCGTAGATTTTACGTGATGTGCGCACAAACAAACAGACAAACAGACAAAAATTTCAAAAATGATGGAAATGGGTTCTGTTACTTATCTTTTCACACGCTGGCTATTTTTTGTTTCAATTTCTTCAATGTACAAAAATGACTTTTCTACAGATTTATTATATGTATAGATTTAACCAACTTAAAAAAAAGGAGGTGATCAGACATACAGGCCAAACTGAGATGTTTGACTTGTATGGTTTGTAGGTATGTATGTTTGTGCGCGATAATCTCGCGTTTGGCTAAACCGATATCGATGCGGTTTTCAGAAAAGGATTTGTTACATTTAGGAGAACGTTTTAAGATAAGTATAATACTTCTTAGTTTGATGATGATCTTCGGAGATGTTCACTAGAAATGAAAAAAAAAAGCCTTAAAAAAAGAGAACCGACTTCAAATAAAGCACTAAGCCGTAAGAAATAATTAGTTTCTTTTTTATGTTAGTGCTAGCAGCTGGTAATTACGAATCGAAAAAGCCTAAATGGAAAAATGTTAGGTGTTTATCCCTTCTTTTGCTTGATTTACACCCATCTACAGCACATAGGGCACCAGACGGCATCGTAATACGCGTACGAACGAACAGCACTATTAAAATTGAACGGCGTGCGCGCGCTTCGCTTGCGAAAACCGCACTGAATTTGATTCGCCGGCGGACCGAGACCGCTCGGCTGGGCGGTAGGCACTTATAGCGCACAAGTACATGGAGTGACGGAGGCCTGGTACTACCTGCAGTCTCTTGCCATAAGAATCTAAATACGTGTTGGTCTTCTGGCCGTATCTTGATTCGTAAAAACATATCGCGTATGTCGCCTACGATTACGAACTGATTTTCGCGAAATCTAAGCATTATTCCGAACAAAGAATTGTACAAATCTGGTCCAGTCAATAAATAATCATTTAAACAAACATTATTAACCTTCGCGGCAGCATCCCATACTAACCTCAGTTTTCCTGGTTTGTTTACATTTTGCACACCGAAGTGCGGTAGATACCAAACGTGATTAGCGGAGAGTAATTCATCGTTCTGTAGTTCTCGTGCATAACCACTCACAAATAACTTGGAAATTTCCTGTTTATACTCGCGTAGTCGCTGTCTTTATGAAATTTGCGTAACAACATTTGTTGACGTGATAGGGCGTTACTGTACGAGTCGGGCATATCGAAATTGTCTTTTTTAAAAGGTAGACCTACTTCCCACTGAGTACCTACTTGACGTGCAGTTTTATCAACAATATCAATAGCTCTAACATGATCCTTATTCTCACGAGATAAGGTCGATATTCCAACGGAGTCAAGATTAAATGAATTTTTGATAAGGTCATTAAGTTCACTAATTATGTGCTTGTTATCACTATCAGAAGAGCGAGCGAGATGGAAGACATTAAGTTCACTTACCGAAGAGTGAGTAGTGCGACCTTTGTGGTAGCCATGGATGGTCCATCCCAACCTGCAGCGTGATCCATACAACGAGTTCCTTCCCCCGTCAACAATCTCGAGCGGAGCTATAATAAAATAATTATCCTGACCTAACAATATACGCGGCACTACACTTTGCGCGTTAATTAATGGTTTTATATGAGCTAAGTGGGTACATTCAACTTTGTTTACGAGTGACATATTTTGAGCACTTAATTTTAACCTATCACATTTCCGTAAATTAATGTCATAGAAAGCATTGTCCTGTCCAGAAATTTGTATTTTCACTTTTGGCACTTCCGACTGATAAAGTTCTAAGCCGAACGCATCGGTAAACTTTATAGCACAACCATTTTCACTTTTTAACCCTAAATTGTCCGATAGTTCCGAGTCGATTAGTGACACTGCAGCTCCCTCATCTAATAAAGCGTAGGTACTCATTACACCTTTAGGGCCGCGCACTTTTACGGGAATTACTTTGAGCAGCGCGAAGTCGTCCGTCGTCGAGCTCGTCGATGCGTGAATGACGTCATCATCGCGTGCGACGTGCGTTATCGATGTTTCGTTAGCAGTAGGTAAATCTTGTTCCGAGCTATCTTGGGTTATCTGCGGCGCATCAGCTGATTGTGATGTCATTGTAGTATTCGTCCAGTGCAGAAGGCGGTGATGAGCCATACCGCAGCTGTTGACGTCGCATACAGGCGCAGGGCACACTTTGCTACCGTGTTGTTTAGTTGATAAACAACAATAGCATAATCTGTGCTTTTTGACGAATCTCCATCTGTCTCTTCTCATCGCACGTTTGAATATACGACATTCTGGTAGGGTGTGAATCCCTTTCTCACAAAACAAACATTTCGTGTCTTCAACAGCGACGGAAGTAAACACAGAGCGGTGTCTAATCTTGTCATCAGCTGTTCGAGTGATGCCTGTGTCAGTCGTTTTCTTTATTTCTCGTGGCAAAGTGCATCCGACGACTGATAACATCTCTGCCTCAGTTTTCAAAAATGTAGCTAGCAACTCCAGCTTCGATGTACCTTCTTCTTGATGATTATAAGCGAAATCTGTCCATTTACCTATCAGCGTGCTCGGCAATTTTGATACAACGGCTGCAGCGAGCTCAGGGCTTCGTAGGTAGTCATGTTGGTTCAGGGCGCGTATTGTTGCCACGCAATTGTTGACCTTCACAGCGAAGCAGCTTATTTCGTGCTGATAATAACTATGTAACGATGGTAACTTTTTTAGTTGCGTCGTTATATTGTAAACAATGGTGTCAGCTCGACCAAACCTCAGTTCCAGTGCATTTAGTACTGCCAACGGCGGTGTGTTGCCGATCAGCAGGTCAGTTACAGCTTCTTTGGCCTCACCTCGTAGTGCTCGACGGAGTCTGCACAAGTTTTCAGAGTCACTGAACCGACACACACGGGTTGAATCTTCATAGGCATTTTTAAAATGTAGCCACTCTATACAGTCACCACTAAAAATAGGCAGTTCGCGCGGTGTAGCGAGACGGCTGAGCAGCCGATCCTCGTGCTGCGTGGCTGTCTGTTTCATCATATTTTTTAAAGTGTGAGCCAGCTGTTGAATGCTGTCCTGAGGAGTCTGAACTGGAGGACAGTCATGGTCCAGCCATTTCTCCACATCATCATATTTCTGTTGATCCGGCAGGGCTACAGAACAGTTCGTGCCTTGATCTTCATCATGAGTTCCCTCAATGTCGGCGTGGTTTTCTTCATCGGCGTCGACAAGGGCAAGGTCCGCTTCTAATTTCTTATCAATTAGTTCCAATTGAATCTTCGCTTTAGCTTCAGCAGCCTGCAGTTCAAGCTGTTTACGCCGTGCTATAGAAGAAGCTGTTGATTTGTGAGAACGCACTGTAGTTTTCGAAGCGCACGTAGATTGCGGCACGGTAGCACGCGGTGACTGTTTCAATGGCGCCGGCGTCATCGAATAATTAAGTTCCCGTGGCGTTATGGGACAATCGCTGCCATGGGGATGAGTCCGTTCGTTAATCTTCATAGGTGCACTCTCCAATTTAAGACTTTCTAGTTGTTCTTTGCGCATACGACGCGTTTGCACTGTCGGCGTTTTACGGTCCGCCATTTTTTTCAACTCACGAGTCGAAGACATAATCACATCCGGCTCGAAGGACCAATTTGTTACAGATGGAGGCGAAATAAAACGATGTCTTGGTTCCAGAATCAATTTGGAAGGTGCGGGTGGTTGCAGGGCTTCGAAAAAAACAACTTCTTATTTTTTCAGTTAAAATATATCTGAGCGACTTGGTGCTTGATGACAGAGAGAAAGCAAGATTGCCAACAACAAAAAATAACTTTATGCCGGGCTCACTCGCACCTTGCAACATTGTGATTTATTTTAAAACAAAACAGATACATTTTTCACGCATTGCCGACAGATGGCACTAAGAGTCCTTAACTTACTAATATGCTTAACATATTTATAAACATAAACCAATATCGAGGCGTGCGTCGTCCACAATGAGGAACAACCATTCTGATTGGTCGATTCCGCTCCGCTCCGTCTAGCTCCGTTTTAGTGGAAACGCACCCTTACAGTGACGTGTACAAGGCTGCCTTTCCCAACCTTTTTTAACTGCTCCCATAGGTAGATTAACGACCAAAATCAAAATTAAAAGTCATTTATTCAAACTAGGCTGAAAGACTTTTTGAACGTCAAAGTTCTACATAAAGTAGTCCCCCAAAACGCCCGCCCGTCACCACTTCGTAGTGTTTTATCTGGGAAGAAGACGTGGCCTACAAACTCCCCAGCAACACATCTGTCTGTTAAGTTTGAAGAACTTGAATCTTTATAATTATATGCAACAATCTTTTTTTTTTTTTTTTTTTTTATGTTTGATAGGCTCGCGTTTGACCACTATCTCACCTGATGGTAAGCGATGATGTGGTCGAAGATGGAGCACGCTTGCCTAGAAGTAACCTATTCACTCTTGACTTAAAGACTCCCAGGTTGTATCTTACAGGAAACACAGACTCCGGTAGAGAATTCCACTCTCTAGCTGTACGTGCAATGAATGTTTTCTCAAAACGCTTTGTGCGTATGGATGGGATGTCCACCATGAACCGGTGGCACTTCGCCGTACGTCTTGTGGTCCTTAGATGAAACGGGCTTGGCGGAATCAGATCATGCAATTCCGTCGCACACTCCCCAAAATGTAATCGATAGAAAACCGACAGGCTAGCAACTCGGCGTCTATGTTCAATATCTTAACATAATTATGTGTATTGTAGAGACCCTAGCCCTCTTATGGGCTGTAGGGTTCCTTCCTCAGAAGCACTTCAACGTTAACGGGGGCGTCGCGTAGCACTGCAACTCGTTGGCACGGTGCGAGAGGACTGTGGATGGGATCTATCTACGGGGCGGACAATTAATATATCTGAGGGCGACTGCAATTTACTATATTCAGTATAATATGGAAGATTACATATTAGCCCACTCCGTCGGCGGGCTCGCGGAACCCTAACTCTCTTAGTCTGACACAAACGTCAAGCCTAACATTTCTTCTTAATTTATATCAAACGGCTTTTCAAGAGTTTCTAGAAAGTTCTAACCTGCCAGTCGGCAACATAAGGCCGCCAACATAAGGTCGTCACAGTATGTAACGTATGTAAAACAGAAAAATGAAGATATATCGTCTAAAATATAATCATAAAATTAAATAATCCGCCACTTGTTAGCTAGCACACTCAATTATGCCATTAAAAACGAACTCAAGAATAAACACTAAGCCAAATTAAATAAGCCTCCATCCATAACTGGTGTGCCTGCTTACACGTGCAAAGATAGAATCTATCAAAGGCCTGTGATTCGAAGCCACAACTGATGAACCAGGGCTAGGGCCACCCTCACGGACCACGGAAAAACGGAAAACTTAAAAAAAAATAGAACCGACTTCCAAAAACAAAGAATGTGCAAAATTTCTGAAGTCGGTGTTTCTGATTTTGTTTTTCGAAATTACAGTTATTGCACATTTTTTGTTATTTTCGTAAGTCTGTTCAACTTTTTTTTTGTATAAAGTTTTATTTTTCATTTTGTAGTTGTAGTTCCTCATCAATACATAAACAAACGATCGCAGTAATCGCGAGTCATCTGCTGTTAGTTATTGAAGAGTTCCACTGTCTATCTCCGAAGATCTTCATCAGATCCTAATGTATTTGTTACGAGCTGGGTATGGGATCAATTATTTTACACCTATTAATTAACCAAATATCCTTTAGTAACTCAACAACTTATTTACACAAACACTAAATCGCTAATAATCACTATTCTCTCCGTAATCGCTTGTATTCGCATCCGTAGTCGAAAACGGACTGACTCCCTCGCCGCCAGCCCGGCCTATTTATACAGACATAGAAGTTTCCAGAACATTGGTGCCGATTCTCTTGTTAAATAATTTAACTAAAATTAGAGAATCGCTATCTTTTACTAAAACGCAGTGCGAGAAAAGGAGGGCTATTGCTATGAACTAAGTTAGAGATGTCAAACTAGTTTACGCCTTGCGCTTTACCGTGTTTTTAATCGACATGTTTTTACGTGTACACTAGAAATATTAGTTCAACTAAATTTGACAGCTCTAATTTACTTCCGTCTCTTTCTTGTTTTATTAGAGAGAAAAAGATATGAATAGCCTAAATTAAGTTTAGTTTGTGCACAACAGAATCCGCAACATTGTCGAACTATCCTATAGTGGAATATTCTAGAAACATCTATTAGAACTTCTTCACAGTACCACAATGGAATTTTCTCGAACGTAGTGGAAACTTCTGGAAACTTCGACCACATTCTCGAACGTTCCAGTGTAATACCAGACGTAACAGTATTATATACTAAAACCTTCCTTGAAAAATATGCATTTGAATAACGAAAACTCCATCCAAATCGAATCAATATTTTTTGAGAAAATCGCGGGTAAACAAGCTTAGGTATATACATACATACGGGTCGAATACAGAACCTCCTTTTTTGAATTCGATTAAAAATCTAGAAATATTAACATTTTCATAGAAAGGACAAGATGTAGTTTTAATGTAAATCTTATCTGCCGCGGATCTCTTGGAACATGATCGTGGACTCCCAGGGGTCCGCGGATCCCACTTTGGGAAACCCTGGCATACGGTATAGGCTGACGCAGATTTGGACTGGCCGCACTGCAAAGCCTCTCACATCACTTTCGAAAATTTGTATAGAAGTGTAAAGTAAATGGGTGGTTATATTGACTGCTTCTGCATATGGAAACTAACTGACCCGACAGACGTTGTCCTGTCTTAGCTATGAACTGTCAAAGTTTAAGTAGTAGCTAAGTTTTCTGAAATTTTCTAATCTTCCGCGCAACTTTCTTAATTGTTTCTTCCATATGATCCTTCTCCTGACAATTAAAAATACCTATAACAAAAAAAGAGTCGCACTCCGGGAGTGCCGACAGAAGTGAAAACTTGAACAAAAATGCCCAACGCGCCTCGCGATTCGCTACGAGTGCTACGACGCCAGCACTCTCGTAGCGAATCGCGTAGCGGTGTCGGTGACGCGCGAGTTTAATAATTTTTTCCCATCTCAAAACTGCCCAACGCGCTTAAAGAACTTTTCCCTTCAAAAATGCCGATTCGAGATATAAAATCGTAAATATCTCGAAATCGAAAAATAACCAAAATTTAGGCTCTCTTTATAAAGCCCTGTAGAAAGATCCATAAGATCTAAATTCATATACAAAAAAAATCTGGAACTCCGGGAGTGCCGTCAGAAGTGAAAACAAAAAACTTGAACAAAAATGCCGAACGCGCCTAAAGAAGTTTTCACTTCACTCGTAGCGGATTGAAGTGAAAACTTCGGCATTTTTGTTCAAGTTTTCACTTCTGTTGGCACTCCCGGAGTGCCACTGTTTTTTTTTATGATTTGAAAATCATCCAATGACTTCGCCCGCTCTGGGTCGAGCGAGGCGTGTCAGACTTTTACTGACTAAAATCCACCCCTGTTCCTTTAGTTGCATGTGTGACCAGGGGCGCGGTAACTCTGTTTCGAATTTATCCGCGACCCCTTGGCACTCCGTTCGGTTACACTCTGTATTATTAATTTTGTGAACTACCGCTTAGTTCACAAAATTAATAATACAGGTGGGCATTTTAATCCGATTAGTTGTTACTGCCGCGGCTGTAATGTGTGCTTAGTTTAACACATGTAAGGGGCCATCCATATGCCTAGAGGTAGCGGATAAATTCTGAAAATGAGTTTCCGCACCCCTGGGCACTCAGGCAGGGAAGGAACAGGGGTGGGTTTTAGTCAGTAAGAGTCTGACACGCCCTCCCGCTCCACCCAGAGCGGGAGAAGTCATTGGATGATTTCCCACCCCACAAAAAAAAGGGGGCCATCCATAAATGAAGTCACACGAATTACATGATATTTTGACCCCCCTCGACCTTTTCACATTTGTGAGAATCTTCCCTCCCTAGTGTGACGCCACAATTTCGCATTTGCACATTTAGGAATCATTAAATTAAAACAGCAGTTCCGAAATTAATTTATTTTATTTTAATTAAAATCATGAATTTATAATCATAGAGATAGTTGGAATTTAATTTTAAAATTTTCGAAGTTAAAATCATATCATAAGTCGCGTTTAGTACTACGTCACACGTTACGGGGAGTGACAAGGGTATTGTGTGACAAGGGGTGGGAGGAGTCATAAGTTTCGTGACGTCACATTTCAAAATGATCGCCAAATAACTAACTCGGCGGTTTTAAAGTACGCGTACTTGGGGTGACACACGAGCGAAAAAGGTCGTCGAGACACAGGTTGGCACTACAATATACATTTAGAAATGTGACGTCACGAAACTTATAACTCCTCCCACCCCTTGTCACACAATACCACTTTGTCGACCCCTCCCTTTAAAGTGTGACGTAATAAATGGATAGCCCTAACTACACGCGGTTGCTACGACATTTAAAAAAAAATAAAACAAAAATAGACGTAATTACAGTACCAGGTGGCACTAACAGTACGTCTATTTTTTTTGCTTATAGGTATAAGCCACTACTCTACTACTATAGCCACGTCAAGTCAGTTACCAGTCATGTAGGACCCATGATGCTAAACGGGGATTTACTCGACCGTCTCGTCGTGGGGACCTATTGGATTTTGTAGATTATATGATAGTAAGAATAAAAGGTCATATCAAGTTTCCTCTTTCAGTGGTGGAGAAAGCGCCTACGGATTTCCAAAAATGTAAAAAAAATCAATAACATGGAAATACTTACGCGTATCAGATATTGATAGTTTAGATGCCCGAACGTTTCTCTGATAGCAACGGTATGTTCATCTGCCGACTTGCGTGGGGGGTTGCCATCCGGTAAGAAGAAAATAGAAAAAATATTTTCCCGATAATATTTTTTCTATTTTCTTCCTTCCGGATGGCAACGCCCTCATTTAGACACATACACATACATACACACATTACACATATACATACATACATTTTTAGACAACATTTTTATAGTTTACCATCCCCTCTGATCTCAGAAGAATCAGAGGGAATGGTGAACTCTAAAAATGCTCCTATTCAAAAGATTGACGATTCAGAAGTGACAAGGACTTGTAACGAATTCTGGAAAATGCAAAAAAAAATATGCATTTTGAAATACTTGAGCGTGTCAGATTTAAATACAGAAGGTTCAGCTTGATTTTCAAGTCATGGTAGCCTAAAATGTGACGATTATTTTGAGGGGTAGGTATTATTAATCTGACAGCTAGATTTTTTAATATTTTTAACTATTTTTAAAACACAAACAAGCCAGACCACAAAAGCAGGTAATGTCATTGCCATACATTTTGTACTAAACTTTATTCCAGCAGCATGCTCTAATCTTCATAGACGACTATAATTACTTCGGCTTGCGAAAATCGACAGATTATATTTTTTTCGTGATTCTTACATTATTTTATTCAGAATAAAAATAAATCTACCGCGCTCAAGAATGTCAAGACATAAGTAATTTTTTTTGCAACTTTGTAACCCTCTCGTTAAAATACGTTACGCTCAAATCGTCAGATTTTCTAAATGTACACCTTACCTTAATTTGACGCGCTTCAGTATTACTGACGATCGATTATTTTTACTAATCTGATGGGCTGCCCTAGATGCACGGTCCTATACAGGGTGTAACGGAAAGGTGTGGTCATATTTTAAGAACTACTATTGCCCATCAATATGAAAAACTTTATTCAAGAACGCCAGAGGAAATTCTCAAAAAAATTTACCTCCATACAAATATTGATCACTTGATGATAATTTTGTATCTTTTTTTTCTTAGAGAAAGTTGGTCATTTCAGTCAGAACCGGATCTTAAAATATGACCACACCTTTCCGTTACACCCTGTATAAAGGGCTTATTTATGGTGGAGGTACTCAACAGGATGCAAGGTATCTCCCCTATGTTCATCTGTCGCGCTCGAGTAAATCGCTAATCCCTCATCCCTTTGCACGTCCAAACTAGCAGACACAATAGATTTTAATTGTATCTCGATAACGAGGAACTAATATTGGGCTCTCTTAATATAGAATACGATGTTAGCAACAAACATAAATTGTGCAATTGTATTTTTTAAAATATAACGCTTAAAAAAATAAAACTACTCGAAACCTCGGAAGCCATAAAACGGTCGCCTTTGGTTTTGTCACCGAGCGAACACAGGGAGCGAAGAAAAACTCGTGAAGCTCGTTTAAAAATAAAATAGAGACAGGTTTTCATATATTTTACCACGCCGAAACGCGTTTCGGCGTTCACTCAATTACCTTCACATCTCTGCAAAAAATATTCCCCTGCTTTGCTAATTAAAGGTACTTACGTGGGAGGCAGTCAATATTTCTCCAATAATAATATCAATGTAACGTGAAGCCGTCCGGCTAATTACTTGTTTCTCGTAACATCTTTTTGGTATCCCAAATTAGAACTATTTACGGAATAATGAGTATAAATTATCTTTTTCATGAAAAACATTTCGCTTCAATTAGTAGATAGGTACTTACTAAAACCATAGAGGTCTCAACGAAAAAAATATTTCGTGAGTTGGTTTACCCTATAACCCCGCCCGTGTCTACCAGACGTTTATGATGAAATAGTCTTTGTGAAAACCAAACCATTCAAGGGCTTGAAACTTTTGCCTTTTAAAATACAGCTTAAATTTTGCATCGTTTTAACGGCTTCAGTTCTCTGTACGCTGGGAGCTTTTGTTTCATTTTTTGCTTCTCGTAACATGTTTTTGATATTCTACCACGCAGCTTCGCAACACAGACACAATTATATTATCACCTGTATTACGGAAGGGGTTAGGCAGAGGTGTACATTATACCCACATTTTGACAGTTATTATGTTTTAGTCCATTTTTTTTTGGGGGTTGGGAAATCATCCAATGACTTCTCCCGCTCTCTGGGTAGCGCGGGAGGCGTGTCAGACTTTTACTGACTAAAACCCTCCCCTGTTTCTTCAGTTGCCTCTGTGCCAAGGGCCGTGGTAACTATTTCAAATTTTTCCGCGACATGTTTTACTCCCTAAGTTACAGTTATTCGCATCATAGGCTCCAGCCAGGGTGATGATGAGCTTACGCGGGTGCTAAGGCGGGTGCGAATTACCAAACATCATGAAATAATTTGCGCGGTCTATTGTTTTAGGTACCTACTCTTTTTGGGTTCGAAAGTCCGAATGAAAAAACAGAACCCTTATAGGTTCACTCGTGTGTCTGTCTGTCTGTCCGTCTGTCACAGCCAATTTGCTCCGAATCTGCTAGACCGATAGAGTTGAAATTTGGTACACATATGAATATTTGTGACCCAAACACGGACGTGTACCCTAAATAAATTAATTTGGAATATGGGGGTCACTTTTGGGGTAACTAACCCGTCAGGCCCCTACGTCGACGAGGGGCGACAGCGATCAACACTGTCGCCCCGCACCGCCGGAGCACCGCCGGATCAGCACTGCCGGAGTAAAATCGTTCCTTATTAGTGATAATAGAGTTTTAAAGCGCGCGAAACTGCCGCCGCTTATGGCGAGGCGGGGCTCGACGACGGTGTTGATTGCTGTCGCCTCTCGTCGACGCAGGGCCTTGAGGTGTTAAAATCAATATTTTTCAAACTGTGTTGTGTGACATATCAAATGAAAGGGCACATTGTGAGGGTCTAGAATATTTTTTTTTAATATATATAATTTTGAAGTTATTTAAGAAAATAGATGAAAAATGACCAGTCCGAATACACTGGGCCTAAAATTTTGAAAAAAATACTGAAAGTAGTTCTTTACTTATAGATTACAGGAAAACCTATAAAGTGAAGGCAGTTTAAAAAAACCTGAAAATAATATGAAGTGTTCGGAACCCTTTGCGCGCGAGTCAGACTCGATCTTCGCCTAGTCTCCCGCGATCTCTGCATGACCATGCTATTTTTTGCCAAGCTGTACCTCAAGGTTCATTGGAAGACTAGCGTCAGAAAGCATCTGCCTGGTCTAAAATTAACCTTTTTTGGTGCAGCTGGTTGTTTTTAACCAAAGGGTAAAACGGAACCCTATTACTAAGACTTCGCTGTCCGTTTGTCTGTCTTTTTGTCACCAGGCTGTATCTCATGAACCGTGATAGTAAATTTTCACAGATGATGTATTTCTGTGGCCGCTAAAACAATAAAATAAATATTTTTTACCGTTTATATTTTTCTTTAAAAACGGCTAAAAATCACGTTTGTTGTATGGTAGCCCCATACAACAAACGTGATTTTTTGTCGTTTTTTTTTTTTTTATAGATAATGGTACGGAACCCTTCGGTCGCGAATCCGACTCGCACTTGGCCGGTTTTTTTTTAATGATGTCACTTTTTATTTTTTTCCATCTTGTTTTTGTTTTCATATTGTAAGTAATATATTCAACTAAATAATTTTGTCCTCTAGTTCCATCAGCCTACTTATGCAGATAGCGTTGCCATGCGCACTGCTGTCCGACGGGCCGGTCGTGTTGGACCTCAAGGGAGGCACCAACGCCGACATGGCCCCGCAAATAGAGTACATGACCGAAGTCTTCAAGAATACTCTCAAACTCTTCGGAGCTACGTTTGACCTGAAAATGCATCGACGAGGGTAAATATTTTTGTTACTTAGTTGTTATTAGTATGCAGTGGCGGCGGTGGTGGTGGTGGTGGTGGTGGGTGTGGTGGGTGTGGTGGCTAAGTAACTTGTACCGGTACCCTGAGCCACTGCTTGGGACTGGTCAGTTATCATTATAGGGCTACTTTTATTACATTGGGTTTACCTGTAAAAATAATTGTATGTGTGTGTGTGTGTAAATTTGGACGTCAGCGTGATCAACTTTGCGAGGCCCCTTCATATCCCAGTGAAAAGGAAAACTTGAAATTTAATGAGTCGAATTAAACACTAGTGTATATCTATGAGTAAACGAATATTGTTGCAAATCCAATGATGAAATAAAATACGAAAAATAATGGGGTAACTTTTCGGTTTTCAGCCTCGCTGATTTCTGTCAAGATTATGGCATAGCTAACACCAGCCGCTTTAATTGATCGAACTGATAATAACGCAGATAGTCTCTTTTTTATCATCGATTGACCACTGGCCGCGTTTGACCACTATCTCACCTGCACGCGTAGCATGACCACCATAGAAACGGGCGGAAGAATAGACAAAATGACAGATTGTAGAAAGATTTCTACCGTCCTAACCATGGCGATGTTAAAACTGAAGAGAAGAAATATTTCTATTCTTCAGTCGACAAAAGTCTGCAAAGTAAAGCATAATTTTTTTTTTTTGCGGTGGAAAATCATCGAATGACATCTCCCGCTCTGGGTGGAGCGAGAGGGCGTGTCAGATTCTTACTGACTAAAACCCACCCCCTGTTTCTTCCCTGCCTCCGCCCAGGGGAGCGGTAACTCTGTTACTAATTTATCCGCTACCCCTAGGCATTGCAATGTAAAGCATGACGACCAATTTTCCTCTACTTTTGAAACTTGGAGGTAGAAACATTTCTTCTCAACAAGTGTCAAATAGTCTACATCATATTGGACCTAGACAAGATCTACATTGATTTTAAAAACTCAATTATTATTTCAAAATTGTGGTGAATCTTCCACAAAAGCCATTAATTAAGAGTTGAAGTCATAGAGCATCGCATCAGTTGAAGTTGACTGTAAAAACATGTCGGGGGGCTACATTATATCTTTTCGAAAATTTAATTTTAATTTTGTTATTTTCCACATCGTGTAAGACAATGCGAAAATTAACAGAACCAACTACATTTTTCCAATATTTCATTATTTATTTTCACACCCCAGTTGTTATTTCACAACCACAACTCGATCAGTCGATCGGACAGCTGCATTTACAACAAACAAACAGCCGACACATAATTAAATTAAAACGATTCGTTGTTGCTTTGAGTTACGTTCAAAAAGTTTTAGAACTTGCGCCGTCTAACCTTTTTTTTCGATAACGAAACGTAATATTATCGTAGAATTCTTCGAAACTACCTCCCCGTTGCTATGGAAAGAATTAATGTCTTTGTCTTCATAGAAACGCGAGTCTACGGGTCGCCCCATCATGCTCAGGCAGAAGAGTTGTCGGGTTGGATAGAAAGAACTTTGTGTATTCTTGATAGAATTGGTCATGCTACGCGTGCTGATGGTAGGCGATGATGTGGTCGAAGATGGAGCACGCTTGCCTAGAAGTAACCTATTCACTCTTGACTTAAAGACTCCCAGGTTGTAGCTATTAGGAAACAGACTGGGAATTCCATTCCACTCCTTAGCTTTACGCACAATGAATGTGTTCTCAAAACATTCATGGCTAATCGTGCTATCAAATAGGCTTTACGTAAAATTAAGGAGCTTTCCTCTTTACACATTTTCTCTTTACAAATTCTGTAGAATTTGTGTGTACTTGTCGGTCTACAATACAATCAATTTACAGGAGTTTAATTCTACAAGCTTTTATTCAACTTGCAAGGATGTTATGTTGTGATGACTTAAATATTAATATTTATTACGCTGTATAGTATTTAGTTTTACTCATTGTTTTCTGCACCGGTCGAGGTCATGACGTCAGCGCCGGCTGTCGCTGAAAACGAGCGCTGGGGCTCTGTCACGCATAGGGTCACAGCACTAAGCTGAGCGATGACCGTTTTGCGTGGTTGTGACGCATGTTTGCCCCCAGCTTTTACTATTTTGTTGTGTTTTCTTCGCGTCTGTTTACCGTAAAAAAAAGGATTTTCTTTCTTATGTTGGTTCGGGTTAAATCTTACTAGCTGAATTAGAACTATTAACCTACAGAGTTGAATTTTTACGTGTTGCTTCACTTCCGATGACAATGCATTTTTATGGTAAGCATGACCAAAATAGACATTCAAGATTAGCTCCAGATAGAGGAACTTTTTAATGGTCAACAATACGGACACGAAATTTCGTGTATGAATTAAATAGCTTGTAAAGTTAAAATTCTGGAACACCTTGCGACCGACGGATGCCCCTTAAGTTAAAAGGGAAAATCTATAGGTCCGTGATTAAACCTTTCGTACTGTATTGGTCAGAATCTTGGGCTGTGAAAAAGACTGATGAAAAAAGTTCGCATGTGGCGGAAATGAGAATGTTGAGATGGATGTGTGGAGTAACGAGAATGGATAAAGTGAGAAATGGGTACATTAGAGGCAGTTTAAAAGTGGCGCCAGTCACAGAAAAGTTTAAAGAGAACCGCTTATCTTGGTATGGTCATGTGAAGAGGAGGTATGAAACACATGTAACCAAAAGAGTTATGAATTTAAATGTAGATGAATGTAGAGGGAGAGGGAGGCCAAAGAAAAGATGGATGGATTGTGTGAGGAGTGATATGAAAGAAAAGGGAGGTAGTGATAGCGTGACGGCTGACATGACAGAATGGAAGAAAAAAACGTGTTGCGCCGACCCCAAGTAACATGGGATTAGGGCAGGAAGATGAAGAAAGTTAAAATTCTAAATTGTACCTATAGGTACAATATATTGTTTAAACAATAGGTATATTGTTTTAAAGTGGAAATATTGAGTTGAGCGCCTGGTTTTAGCTACTACCCCAAGGGTGGCGGCTTCGTAACAATGGACTGCATGCCCGTGCACAAGTTTAATGCGGTCAAGATTATGGAGCGAGGCTTCGTCAGCAAGATCGTCGGCTGGAGCTTCGTGGCGGGCACGCTGCCGATGCGGGTAAGTGAATTTGAACTTTATGCTAATGACGGCGGGTTGATACTTGAATGCACGCTGCCTATGCGGGTAGGTGGCATTGTGATGTGTAAGAGAATATAAACCTTATGCCTGTGTCGGTGAGTTTAAACTTGTATGCTTACATACAACCGCTCGGCCACGTCATATCGCACTGTACTAAGGTGCTATTAAATGCCAACGACCTTGAGTGGTTAGCTTGCGTGTTCTGTGCTGAGCTCACGTAACGCGTCGTACGTCCACCCAGTAATAGGACTCGTCGGTCAAGGAGCGCTATCCAAAATTAGTCGCATTTTTAATTTATTATACAAAAAACAACAGATATTAAGTATACTAAATCGACATATACTAAAATACAAATTATCTTTAAAATGGCGAACATTTCATAAAAATACGCTTAATAGTTTTTGCGTGATTCTCATTTTTTATCCGCCTTAGACATCATTTTACAAATTAAATACACTATGTTTTAAAAAATTTCAAATATTCACATATCAAATTACGGAGGAAATTGTCTAGAGCAACATATATTTTTGCCACTTGTAAAGAAATTATTTTCTCACCGGCTATAATAGCGTCAAAGATAGATTTCTGCACAAGACCCTACTTACCGATCTACAGGTTCTTTGCATGGGGAATGTTTGTAGTAAATAAAAATTCATCATATTGGTCTTCACTTCTCACATTTATTAGAACACTGTGTCTGGTCACATTAGATTAGGTTATAGAAAATTGTACGTAGCACTTACAATTGAAAGTGAACAACAAGTTTTACCAATCATTCGAATATATTTTTTTCAAAGAAATAAGACCAGTCGTTTAGACGTGATGTTCAATTAAAAATCATTAGAAGTCGTATATCTTTGCCTTAATTAACCGAATTATTGTGGAACAACATTAAACGATTAGTATATTCACTGTAAGTTTTCTTTGCATCCTAGTCATCAGGACCTTTAATAGATAACACGCACAGCAGGTTATTAGGTATGCTCAGTTCTCTGAAGTAATGATAACTCCTTCAGCTGGCGAACCAAATGTCGGACGGCTTCAGGGACAGCTTGAAGGACCTGCACCACCGCACCGAGATCACAGTGCTCAAGGAGGATCCGAACATCGCGCCACACAACTGCAGTGGGATCATGTGAGTACTTGTTACTATAACACCATGGCTGTGTACACGTGTTCTCCAAAGGAGAAACGTCAAAAATCTCTAGATAAATAATAATTGATCTGACGTATGCATGGGATTGCTATTTTGACTTTTTACTTGATAGCCTCAGAAGGAGGGTAATGTTTTTCGTGACTTTATATGTTTGTATGTCTATTTCTTTGGCACGGGGCTGTAGCCTAATAAACAGCTGGATGGATTTTAACAAATGAGATATTTATTAGATTGGTCTTGACAGCCGAAGTGACATGGGCTATATGAATATTAAAAAATAAAAACAAAATGGCGGTCGCCATTTGGTATGAGTAAGTGTGATTGTTTTTTTTTTTTCTGACATGGTCATGTGGGATATCAAAATATAGGGTTTGAGGAGGCGATTTCAAAAATATAAGTCACTAAAATTTAGGAAGTTAAAAAAATTAAAAGTCTGTTGCAGGTCGTCGCCTCAGTGCTTGTGTGTCCTATAGACCAAATTTATCGAAAATGAACTTTAAATGCAGTATTGTTAAGACTTAAATTTCAATCCTGTTGGTTAAGGAAGATTCAAAACTTTTTTCTGTTATAAAATTAAAAAGTCATAAAACTTTTATTTATGACACGACACTGTTATGAGAATTTTGTGCTTAATTATTCTATGTCTAGTATTTGTTTTATATCCTACATCGTAGGAAACGTTGAGTGTTTGAGTGTTCCATGTCCACTCAATCGACCAATCACAGCCCACGACGCCATATTCATTTGGAACATAGTACAAATAAGCACGCAAAAATAAAACAGTCACTTAAAGTCACTTTGTCCTATCTGCAATGAGGTTATGTTCTAAGTCCACATTCGTAATTTTATTTGTGCATGTTTGTTCTATGTCCACATTAAAACTGTAAAATAAGGTATAATTAATTAAACAAATTTGATGAAAATTATAAGAATCACTGCATAGATTATAACTCATGTATTATGATAGACCTTCAAATCTAAAATTTCAAGCTAAAAAAAAAATAGGACAAAAAAACTCTTCTACTGTAAAATGTACCCTATGGTAGATAGGACAAATAAGCACTAGGGCGACGAGGTGGTGGCATTCAAACTGGTATTGCACTCAAACATCGCAGACACCAATACCACCAACTTACAAAGGGACTTGTTTGGAACTTTTAGTTGGCTGAAAATTAGAGATTCAAAACATTTAATTACATATTAAAAGTTCTGTATTTTTTTTTGTTTTTCCTAGTAATTGGGCATTGTTTGGATTGTACTTTGAATTGGGAGGTAAAACTTAATTTTATACCAAACACAATCAATCGACCTTGTGTGAAGCTTTATGAGCACAGCATATTTTGTAATCTGGTCTTGTGGTCGGTAATTTACACGAAAGCGAATTACGTCCAATATCGCTACGGCTTTCTTCGTTTTCAGACAAAGTGAAAATCTATCAACGATAGTGATTGTCAAAATATAGGGGATTGCCCACTTGGGTCGCGGGATTGTTCAAAAGAGTCACCGGGGCCCTGGAACGTAAAGGGCAAATGAAGGAACAAGGGTGGGTTTTACTAAAACTCACCCATGCTCCTTAAGTGTCTGACTCTTACTGACTAAAACCGTTTTAGTCAGTAAGAGTCAAACACTCCATTTCGCTCCACTGAGTGGTAGAAGTCATCTGATGAAATCCCATCCGAAAAAAAAGGGATTGCCCACTTGATACATGTGTAGTGCATGTATATATATTCCATAAGTTTTGAACTTTTTGACAATCGTCGTCGCTGTTAGAATGTCACTTTGTGTCATGCCTCTTGTGTATGTTGAAAGCACCGTGTGTTTTAAGATCTAGATTATTCTAGATTACTAGATCAATGTTTGTCCTGTCCAAATGAAAGCTTTTAAGCCTGTAATAAAGTTACACCCTTGTGTTGCTTATTGCCGTAAACGCATTATGGAGTGTGCAAGTTATGACATTGCATGCGTTTAGGTGATCTTAAACGAATGCAATGTCAAAGGCTCACTAACACAGATTCAAGTCAAAGCAAAGAGTTGATACAAATGTGTGCGTTACGTTGTGGAGATGAAGAATAAGTTTTTCTCTTTGTTTTTTTGACGTTTGAATCTGCTTCCTACTTTGACCCTTTGCGTGTGCCTTAAAGCTCCTACACAAAGTGCCGCGGGGCAAGCCGCAGTGCATCTGGTGGCTTATAAACCCGCTTTGCCGCACAAAAGAGCCGCTGACATGGCCACCGCGGGTCGCGAGTTTTGCGCATATTTCTGCGGCCAAGTGCCTAACCTAACCTAACCTAACAGACGCCTGGGAAAAGCCGGCCGGCGGCACTGTGTGTGAGCCTTTAGTCGTCGTCCTAATACATATAAAGCGATCATGGTGCAAATATGCGATCATCGAGTTAGTTTATTCGGGAAAATCGGAAAGCGCCCTCTGCCGGCGCTACGACGCTATCGGGTTTGCCGTGTAAATGATCGCTTTGTTTTCGGACGACGCCTTACTGACACTGCAACCATTGAGTTGATTTCTTCATATCGACAGCTTCAAATGTTAATACGCCTACAATTAAATTTAGTGCGATCTGCGAGACCACGTCGGGCTGCCGGCTGGGCACGGACGGGCTGGGCAAGCGCGGCGCCGACCCCATCGAGGTGGGGCGCTGCGCCGGCGTCGCGCTGCGCTCCGACATGCTCACCGGCTGCTGCCTCGACACGCATCTGCAGGTACCCTTCACTTACATCTGCAGGTACCCTTCACTTACATCGAGGTGGGGCGCTGCGCCGGCGTCGCGCTGCGCTCCGACATGCTCACCGGCTGCTGCCTCGACACGCATCTGCAGGTACCCTTCACTTACATCTGCAGGTACCCTTCACTTACATCGAGGTGGGGCGCTGCGCCGGCGTCGCGCTGCGCTCCGACATGCTCACCGGCTGCTGCCTCGACACGCATCTGCAGGTACCCTTCACTTACATCTGCAGGTACCCTTCACTTACATCTGCAGGTACCCTTCACTTACATCTGCAGGTACCCTTCACTTACATCTGCAGGTACCCTTCACTTACATCTGCAGGTACCCTTCACTTACATCTGCAGGTACCCTTCACTTACATCTGCAGGTACCCTTCACTTACATCTGCAGGTACCCTTCACTTACATCGAGGTGGGGCGCTGCGCCGGCGTCGCGCTGCGCTCCGACATGCTCACCGGCTGCTGCCTCGACACGCATCTGCAGGTACCCTTCACTTACATCTGCAGGTACCCTTCACTTACATCGAGGTGGGGCGCTGCGCCGGCGTCGCGCTGCGCTCCGACATGCTCACCGGCTGCTGCCTCGACACGCATCTGCAGGTACCCTTCACTTACATCTGCAGGTACCCTTCACTTACATCTGCAGGTACCCTTCACTTACATCTGCAGGTACCCTTCACTTACATCTGCAGGTACCCTTCACTTACATCTGCAGGTACCCTTCACTTACATCTGCAGGTACCCTTCACTTACATCGAGGTGGGGCGCTGCGCCGGCGTCGCGCTGCGCTCCGACATGCTCACCGGCTGCTGCCTCGACACGCATCTGCAGGTACCCTTCACTTACATCTGCAGGTACCCTTCACTTACATCTGCAGGTACCCTTCACTTACATCGAGGTGGGGCGCTGCGCCGGCGTCGCGCTGCGCTCCGACATGCTCACCGGCTGCTGCCTCGACACGCATCTGCAGGTACCCTTCACTTACATCTGCAGGTACCCTTCACTTACATCGAGGTGGGGCGCTGCGCCGGCGTCGCGCTGCGCTCCGACATGCTCACCGGCTGCTGCCTCGACACGCATCTGCAGGTACCCTTCACTTACATCTGCAGGTACCCTTCACTTACATCTGCAGGTACCCTTCACTTACATCGAGGTGGGGCGCTGCGCCGGCGTCGCGCTGCGCTCCGACATGCTCACCGGCTGCTGCCTCGACACGCATCTGCAGGTACCCTTCACTTACATCTGCAGGTACCCTTCACTTACATCGAGGTGGGGCGCTGCGCCGGCGTCGCGCTGCGCTCCGACATGCTCACCGGCTGCTGCCTCGACACGCATCTGCAGGTACCCTTCACTTACATCTGCAGGTACCCTTCACTTACATCGAGGTGGGGCGCTGCGCCGGCGTCGCGCTGCGCTCCGACATGCTCACCGGCTGCTGCCTCGACACGCATCTGCAGGTACCCTTCACTTACATCTGCAGGTACCCTTCACTTACATCGAGGTGGGGCGCTGCGCCGGCGTCGCGCTGCGCTCCGACATGCTCACCGGCTGCTGCCTCGACACGCATCTGCAGGTACCCTTCACTTACATCTGCAGGTACCCTTCACTTACATCGAGGTGGGGCGCTGCGCCGGCGTCGCGCTGCGCTCCGACATGCTCACCGGCTGCTGCCTCGACACGCATCTGCAGGTACCCTTCACTTACATCTGCAGGTACCCTTCACTTACATCTGCAGGTACCCTTCACTTACATCTGCAGGTACCCTTCACTTACATCGAGGTGGGGCGCTGCGCCGGCGTCGCGCTGCGCTCCGACATGCTCACCGGCTGCTGCCTCGACACGCATCTGCAGGTACCCTTCACTTACATCTGCAGGTACCCTTCACTTACATCTGCAGGTACCCTTCACTTACATCGAGGTGGGGCGCTGCGCCGGCGTCGCGCTGCGCTCCGACATGCTCACCGGCTGCTGCCTCGACACGCATCTGCAGGTACCCTTCACTTACATCTGCAGGTACCCTTCACTTACATCTGCAGGTACCCTTCACTTACATCGAGGTGGGGCGCTGCGCCGGCGTCGCGCTGCGCTCCGACATGCTCACCGGCTGCTGCCTCGACACGCATCTGCAGGTACCCTTCACTTACATCTTCAGGTACCCTTCACTTACATCTGCAGGTACCCTTCACTTACATCGAGGTGGGGCGCTGCGCCGGCGTCGCGCTGCGCTCCGACATGCTCACCGGCTGCTGCCTCGACACGCATCTGCAGGTACCCTTCACTTACATCTGCAGGTACCCTTCACTTACATCGAGGTGGGGCGCTGCGCCGGCGTCGCGCTGCGCTCCGACATGCTCACCGGCTGCTGCCTCGACACGCATCTGCAGGTACCCTTCACTTACATCTGCAGGTACCCTTCACTTACATCTGCAGGTACCCTTCACTTACATCGAGGTGGGGCGCTGCGCCGGCGTCGCGCTGCGCTCCGACATGCTCACCGGCTGCTGCCTCGACACGCATCTGCAGGTACCCTTCACTTACATCTGCAGGTACCCTTCACTTACATCTGCAGGTACCCTTCACTTACATCTGCAGGTACCCTTCACTTACATCGAGGTGGGGCGCTGCGCCGGCGTCGCGCTGCGCTCCGACATGCTCACCGGCTGCTGCCTCGACACGCATCTGCAGGTACCCTTCACTTACATCTGCAGGTACCCTTCACTTACATCTGCAGGTACCCTTCACTTACATCTGCAGGTACCCTTCACTTACATCTGCAGGTACCCTTCAC
The DNA here is from genome assembly GCA_951329385.1 of Polia nebulosa. Lineage (NCBI taxonomy): Eukaryota > Metazoa > Arthropoda > Insecta > Lepidoptera > Noctuidae > Polia > Polia nebulosa. The sequence continues at coordinate 28,955,136 of OX589605.1, read as the reverse complement.
TTACATCTGCAGGTACCCTTCACTTACATCGAGGTGGGGCGCTGCGCCGGCGTCGCGCTGCGCTCCGACATGCTCACCGGCTGCTGCCTCGACACGCATCTGCAGGTACCCTTCACTTACATCTGCAGGTACCCTTCACTTACATCTGCAGGTACCCTTCACTTACATCGAGGTGGGGCGCTGCGCCGGCGTCGCGCTGCGCTCCGACATGCTCACCGGCTGCTGCCTCGACACGCATCTGCAGGTACCCTTCACTTACATCTGCAGGTACCCTTCACTTACATCTGCAGGTACCCTTCACTTACATCGAGGTGGGGCGCTGCGCCGGCGTCGCGCTGCGCTCCGACATGCTCACCGGCTGCTGCCTCGACACGCATCTGCAGGTACCCTTCACTTACATCTGCAGGTACCCTTCACTTACATCGAGGTGGGGCGCTGCGCCGGCGTCGCGCTGCGCTCCGACATGCTCACCGGCTGCTGCCTCGACACGCATCTGCAGGTACCCTTCACTTACATCTGCAGGTACCCTTCACTTACATCTGCAGGTACCCTTCACTTACATCGAGGTGGGGCGCTGCGCCGGCGTCGCGCTGCGCTCCGACATGCTCACCGGCTGCTGCCTCGACACGCATCTGCAGGTACCCTTCACTTACATCTGCAGGTACCCTTCACTTACATCGAGGTGGGGCGCTGCGCCGGCGTCGCGCTGCGCTCCGACATGCTCACCGGCTGCTGCCTCGACACGCATCTGCAGGTACCCTTCACTTACATCTGCAGGTACCCTTCACTTACATCTGCAGGTACCCTTCACTTACATCGAGGTGGGGCGCTGCGCCGGCGTCGCGCTGCGCTCCGACATGCTCACCGGCTGCTGCCTCGACACGCATCTGCAGGTACCCTTCACTTACATCTGCAGGTACCCTTCACTTACATCGAGGTGGGGCGCTGCGCCGGCGTCGCGCTGCGCTCCGACATGCTCACCGGCTGCTGCCTCGACACGCATCTGCAGGTACCCTTCACTTACATCTGCAGGTACCCTTCTCTTAGATCTATCGCCAGACGAATCCACAGGGTCGTACTCTATGTATTGTATATATTTGTATATAGTTTGGACTGGTGTCCGCAACTCCACGTATTTTACGTACACTCGTACGCGACTTTTCTGTGTTGGGATATCATCAAATAACTTCTTCCGCTCTGGATGGAGCGGGAGAGCGTGTCAGACTCTTACTGACTAAAACCCACCCGTGTCCTGGCAGATTAGATCCACCCTAGCTCTTCAAAGAAGGCCAGCTACCCTGGTAGTACTTTGCCCTGTATCCAGCGATCATAGGGCAGCTTAAGAGCAGATGAGCTGCTATCTCGTCCTCCTCCATGCAGGCTTTGCAGAGTGGGCTGTCTGTAAGGCCACCGCCGGCGAGTAAGCGACTTACTCTCGGCTATTTTGACATTCAAGAAACATACAATAGAAATACATTCCGTGTAAACAAAAGAGATGCATATATTAATAGTTGATCATTGACTGTTCACACCGCTGGCGGGGACTCGCTCCCAATTTTGTCCCTGAGCGACAAGCTATCAAAGCTTACTCGCTCAGCGATACTCGCTCGTCGGCCAGAACTCACGCCGAGAGACCAACCCGAGAAAGTGATGCGAGTAACCGCGTCGCACTCAAACACTTGCTTAAAGCCCAGTGACATGATTTGTTTTGAAGCTCTACTCGCTCATCGCCGGCGGTGGGACAAGGGCCTAACTCCTATGACAGAGAGGTTCTTATTAAAGGACCGTTGGCCAGTAGCCGTAATCTAAAGATGCTCAATGCCCTCTTTACTGTCAACCCTAAATGTAACAAAAAATGCTTGCATGTTTGTGAAAGTAATTTGCGAAAGTGTCGAGTTGTTCTACCATACCATCATCGTACCACTAGAAGTACGGCGATGCGCCGCCGATATATAGTGGACATCCCACCCACACGCAGAAAACGTTTTGGGAACACATTCATTGTGCAGCTAAGGAGTGGAATTCCCTACCGCAGTCTGTTTCTTGATGGCTACAACCTGGGAGTCTTTCAAGTCAAGAGTGAATAGGTTTCTTCTAGGCAAGCGTGCTCCATCGTCGACCGCATTACTATCTCGCCTGATATAAAAGTATCTCAGTGATGAAAAGGGGTGTCCACTGTTCCATGTCATGTTTTTCATTGTAGCTGTTTTAATAGTTGATCATTATTCTTGTTATAGGATCAGGTGATAATATACATGGCGCTGGCGGAAGGCCAGTCTTCAGTCCTCGTGGGGGACATCACCATGCACACCAAAACCACGATATTCATCTGTGAGCTCATTGCCAAGGTACGTCTTTATTTCCGATGTATATACGACCGATGACAAGTTATTCCTAAATGTGCTTTTGGCGCGTCAACGCCCCATGGCATGCGGGAGACGAGACACAATCGATTTTCTTTTGTGTCTATTTCTCCGGTAACTGACAGATCCAGACATTAACTTTAAAGAATGAGAGTTTAATTACAAATTATTATTGCAACTAAAATTAGTGAATAACAATGATCATCATCAATCTCTTGACCTCATTCCAATTTATTTGGAGTTGGCGGAAATGTTTTCTTCCTTTTTGGTAGCAGCTGTGAGGCACACACTATTTTTGGTAGCAGCCGTGAGGCACACACTATTTTTGGTAGCAGCTGTGAGGCACACACTATTTTTGGTAGCAGCCGTGAGGCACACACTATTTTTGGTAGCAGCCGTGAGGCACACACTATTTTTGGTAGCAGCTGTGAGGCACACACTATTTTTGGTAGCAGCCGTGAGGCACACACTATTTTTGGTAGCAGCCGTGAGGCACACACTATTTTTGGTAGCAGCCGTGAGGCACACTATTTTTTTTTAATGAATGTCATTTTTTATTTTATTTGTGTGTACCCTGGCCCTTACTAGCAATGATCAGCGTTGTGTCGAAGAGGGAGGCTTTTGCCCAGCAGTGGGACAACAAAATAGGCTATTTAGTTAGTACGTGATGGACTGTCGCCAAATAAATACTGTTGTTCTTTCTTCTTTCCACCATACTTTTATGTTATTCGTCTCACTAGTCAATCTATGTCTAGCCACATCATCTTTCACATAGTCCATCTCCATCCATCTATTCACCATCCACATGGAGACTCACCATTCACATTTAGACTCACCATCCACATTGAAACTTACCATCCACATTGTGACTCACCATCCACATTGAGACTTACCATCCAAATTGTAACTCACCATCCACATTGAGACTCACCATTCACATTTAGTCTCACCATCCACATTGTGACTCATCATCCACATTGTGACTCACCATCCAAATTGTAACTCACCATCCACATTGAGACTCGCCATTCACATTTAAACTCACCATCCACATTGAGACTCACTATCCACATTGAGAGTCACCATCCACATTGAGACTCGCCAGACTAAATGTGGATACATTTAATCTCACCATCCACATTGAGACTTACCATCCACATTGTGACTCACCATCCACCTTGAGACTCGAAATTCATTCCTCCGCATCACATGTCTATACAATAGTAACCGATTTGCTGTAATTTACAGTACTTTTTCTGTGTTAAGCTTTGGACTCCTGATCGAAACGCACAACGCTGCGGTATGCGACGCCGAACACATAATCTTGTAAAAAACATCTCGTAAATAGTCTTTTGTTCCGTCGCGGTATACAGGCACCGCATCATTGTGGGTTCCGATCGAGAGACCAAAGCTTTTATTATAAAAACCTGAGAGTCTTTAAGTCAAGAGTGAATAGGTTACTTCTAGGCAAGCGTGCTCCATCTTCGACCACATCATCGCTTAACATCAGGCCCTGTAGACAAAGTAACATCGCTTCGTAGCGAAACGATATCTAAATTCGTCATCGTCTCTGAGAAATCGATAAACATTTCCTAGCGTTAGCGTTCCTTCGTTATCTTTTTTGGCGATCACGATCGAGGCGAAGGCGAACTCTGAAAGCGCTGCTTGTCTACGCATTTGTATGGGATAAACACGATAGCAATTCGTTTCTTTATGGTTTCGTTACGAATTATAACATTGTCTACCAACTTGCGATAACGATGTCGACAGTCGACTGACCACGTGACTTAGCGCGGTTTATATCAATCTCATACATTTTAGTCTTTTCTAACTTCGTTATCGTTTTTAAATTGTTACTTTGTCTAAGCCCCCTGGTGAGAGAGTGGTCAAACGCAAGCCTATCATTGATAAAAATCTAATATTTTCTTCTGATTGCAGGTGAAATTCGTGATAGTCGAAGATGGATGTAAGAACATAGTGTCATGCGTTGGCTTAGGGGTGCTGAACCGTCACCACCCACTCCACGGGATGGAACAACCGTCTCATTCCTAAACGACACATACGACCCACCATTTTTGACTTGACAGCTACTGGATACCATACATGGAGACAATAATCAACCGTTTTATACACACAGACCTTCCTCGTTTAACGCTCTTTTTATTAGTGTAAACCTTATCAAAATTGGTTGCGTGGTTTAGAAGAAGTAAGCAGGAAACAGACGGAGGCAGACAGTTACTTTGTTGTATACTATTTAGACAAACGATTCGCCTTAAGGTGGATGCGCCAAAAAAAAAAAAAAGGGTAGCCCGTGAAATTCCAATTTTCTTACGTTTTTTGCAATTTGCAGGTCAGTGTCAGGTTGTATCTTGGTCAAAATTTGATTCGCGGCCTTAGCAAGTATGTATTAATAGGTTTATAATTATTAAAATCTGCAATACAACTCTTCCAGTTAGAATTGATGCCAAATGTAAGTATAAATCATGACATTTGGTATCAATTCTAACTGAGAGCGATGTATTGATGATTTTAATGATTATAATTCTATAAATACATACTTGCTACGGCCGCGAATCATATTTTGACCAAGATACAACCTGACACTGACCTGCAAATTGCAAAAAACGTAAGAAAATTTGAATTTCGCGGGCTACCCTGGCTACACTTAACCATCACAAAAACGTGTCCTACTTTCGTTTGTTTCAAACACATTAACAAATATGTGTTTTTGGTAAAGTAACTTTAATGCCCACATATAAAGTTTAGTTTGCGCAACAACTTCAAATTTATGACATACATGAGTTTTAAATAGTAAAAGTCAATCTGAAATAAACTTAATTCAAACCATAATAAAGTTGATATTTTTGTGTAATAAAATATTCAAAATTCGCGCAAAACAAAACACTTGGCATTTACGTCAATATTGGGAGTATCTGCTCCCAATTAATATAATGAGGTCTGACTGATCATGTATGGTAGCCTCATTAGTAACAAACGAAATATGAACCCCTTATGTGTCAGAAGTGGTACTTAATTTTATGTTTTAAATGAAATATTCTTCGTTAGAAATATATCGAACTTTAACACTATGGTCAGTGGCGTATTTACCCTTAGGCCAAGAGGGCCATGACCCGGGGTGGCAGACTGCTAGCGGCGACGAATGCTACCCGCTGCCGTTTTTTCAAGTTGGATAAGCACTACTATTTAGAGGAGCTCGTGGCTAAAGTAATAACAGCCGCACGGGTTGATCCATCGGGTTAAGCTACGCTTGCCGGGGTTGGTCCATGGATGGGTGACCATCTTTACATACCGAGACTCCTCCGTGCCTCGGAAAGTACGTTAAGCCGTTGGTCCCAGCTGTCAATCGTGGTTCTTTGACAGTCCTTACAGGTCGTAAGTAACTGGGTTGTGGAGGTCAGATAGGTAGTCGCTCCATGTAAAATACTGGTATTCAGTTGCATCCGGTTAGACTGGAAGCCGACCCCAAGCTAGTTGGGAAAAGGCGCGGGCAGATGACTTCTTGTCTATTACAAGAAAATCTTACCTATCCGAATCGTGTAGCTCAAATTCTAAATAACAATAGCAAAAAGAATATTCCCTTTTTTTGTTAACTATGGGGTAGCATACATATTTGTCCCGGGGCGCCAAATCTTTGAATACGCCACTGACTATGGTGGACAGTAGTCGCCTAAAGGCGTCATAACAATAAAACTTCCATTGTGTCTCGTTCAGTGTCCTTTAAAGTGTTAAATTTTTTGAAACTCGGCAGTCACGATATCCTCAGTGACCGACTATACGGATACGGCTTCCGCCGAAATCGGTCAACTGGGGATCTTCTAGCGTATGCCATTCACATCTGGAGTGAGGCCAATCGACAAACAAGGGGAAGCCCTTGCGGTCTCCCTTGACATCTCGAAGGCCTTCGACCGGGTCTGGCACGACAGCCTAATTGGCAAGCTTCCTTCCTTCGGTCTGCCCGCTGGTTTGTGTGATTGGATTGCAGATTTCCTGAGGGATCGGTCTAACCGAGTACTCATAGATGGCTGCTCGTCCGGACTGCTGGCTATTAATGCAGGTGTTCCTCAAGGGTCGGTGCTCTCGGCAACATTGTTTTTGCTGCATATTAACGATCTGCTAAAACTTTTGGGTATGCAGACGACAGCGCTGTTGCCGAGAGATACGTGCCCGACGCACAAGCTAGTGGGTCTCAGGTCCGGTCTCTCCGAGAGGCAATGGTTGGGCGCTTGAACTTGTCCTTACAGTCTGTCTCAGAATGGGGCGATGCCAATCTGGTCAAGTTCAATGCTGCTAAGACCTAGGCGTGTCTTTTTTCCGCTAAGAGGAGCCAATTTCACCCGGCTTCATCTTTCCCAGGTGTGACCATGCCGATAACCGACCAACTTGATCTTCTTGGTGTTACTTTAACATCTATCCTCAATTTTGGTCCCTTCAAAGAGGCAAAGGCTCAAGTGGCTGCCAAAAAGTTGGGGATCCTCGCAACGGTGAGACGGTACTTCACGCCGGAACAGCTGCTCCAAGTCTATCAAGCGCAAGTTCGATCGTGTATGGAGTACTGCGCTCATCTTTGGGTCGGATCTGCCAGATACCAGCTTGATGCCCTTGAGTCAATTGAGAAACGAGCCAAGAGGATCATCGGCAATGATAGGCTCGTTGAGTCGAAACTCCAAAGTCTAGAACATAGACGCCGAGTTGCTAGCCTGTCGGTTTTCTATCGGTTACATTTTGGGGAGTGTGCGACGGAATTGCATAAGTTGATTCCGCCAAGCCCGTTTCATCAACGGACCACAAGACGTACGGCGAAGTGCCACCGGTTCGTGGTGGACATCCCATCCATACGCACGAAGCGTTTTGAGAAAACATTCATTGTGCGTACAGCTAGGGAGTAGAATTCCCTACCGGAGTCTGTGTTTCCTGATAGGTACAACCTGGGAGTCTTTAAGTCAAGAGTGAATAGGTTACTTCTAGGCAAGCGTGCTCCATCTTCGACCACATCACCGCTTACCATCAGGTGAGATAGTGGTCAAGCGCGTGCCTATCAACAATAAAAAATAAAAAAATTAAACTTTGAGTAAGGATGAGAGGCAATGGACTGACGAAGAAACACCAATGGTGGATATCTGCGTTCAAATGGAAGGGAATAATCTGGGGCTTAGTGAAGGAGACAAAGGAATTGATTAATACCTATGGATGGACTGCCATAGAGAGCAGGACTTCTTTTTCTAGGCCGCGTCCACACACTGCGCTCGCCGGCCCGGCGGTGTGGACCCGGCTTTACAATCGTGTGCAATTTCCGTGTGATAAACCTTATACGCATTTATATATATATATATATATAATATGATGGACCATTACGCTTGTAACGGCGAATATTTATAGTAACATATAAAGAAACATAGTCTACTATACATACAGACTACTGTGAATTTATTGTGATGATAACTCTACTCGCCTCCCGTTTTACAAACGAAACGGAATGAGTTCAAAACTATACATATATGTATGTCTACTTTATTACAGGAATATTAAATGTCTGATTAACGTGTTTTTATTATGAATGTTGTAAGCTTTAAAGTGTATTGCGTGATAATGATAATATTTTAAAATATTACCATCTTTTTGTGCATTGGAGACGAATTTGAATAATATTACGATGTGGCCGGTAACTGCACGTTACCTCATATCGTCGCCGGTCTCAAGTTTATAGTTGATTTAGAACGTCTCACGGTAGCGTGCAATTACTTCGTGACATTGTAAGAGTAACTCTAGAAATTAACTTATTCCTTAGATGATAATTAACTATTAATAAATGTTAATAAAATATTTATGTGTTGTTTATTTTTAGTGTTCCAACCTCAAAAACTAATGCGTTTTATAAAACACAGAGTTCTTTACTCTACCCTAGCCTTTTGTCAAATATGGAGGTTGTCTTCCAGTCTCCAGTGCTCGATATGTCATAAAATATCCAATCATTTGAAGTCAATATACAGGGTGTAAAAAGACACATCACAGAGCCGTTAACTACGCATACTGTTCGTCTAACAGAGTAGTTTTGCGCAAAAATCATTGCTGGGAAACGACTTTTATTTTTAGGTATGAAAAATAAAACAATTTTTTATTCCGCGCAATGTAACGCGAACACAGGCAAGTAGAGTTAAACCCCGCCTCTTCGCTCTAAGCCACGTAAGTACTTGTCGGATACGATTGATATTCATTGCGTTATCGTAACTGCAAATTCGTAATTAAAAAAAAAAAAATATCGAAAACAGGTTAGGTTTGTTTGGAAAAAAGTTTAGTAATAACACCTAGAATTCATTTTTTGTAAAAAATAAAAAAAAAGTTGCGACTGGTTTCCCAGGTATGGTCTAGTAGAAAAAATTATCCAAATAATGGGTAGATATGTAACTTTTGGCTTCCGAAACTGTCTTCTTACACCCGGTATAATATCGATGTATTTTATTCATTATGTGAAATATCGTACGAACTTAAAACTAAGTAGGTACATCTTTCCTACTTCTACTTGGAGAAACAAAACGCACAGACAGATAGGGTCGGCGAACTTGGACAACAAAATATAAGGCATCTATCTCATTTTTTTATTAATTGCTTAGGAAATAATAAATGAGGTGTGTTCATTCTCATTGCTACTTGCAAATAATAAAATAATGCATCCGTTTGAAATATTCATTTTATTAAATGTAATAATATCTACAGATAATGTGAAATAAATTAATTTGATAGCCAAAAAGTATTGTTATACGTCGATTTTCACTAGCTTACTTTTATTTAATTGTTATCACAATTACCATTTTTTTCTTTGTGAGAAATCATAAGAATTATTGGAATTTAATAAAAATAAAGTTGATTGATTTTTTAACCTTGGTGGGTTTACTTATTTACTCCTAATAAAGTCTTTGCCTCCCTACGATACGACATATCGATGATTTTGACTGATAAATTGAACATCGATACAATATTTCGGATTAAAAAAATATCGATAGTTTTGTACAGGAACATCACTAAGTCTAACCGAATGCAGCTGGGTACCAGTGCTTTACATGGAATGACTGCCTTCAGTTTTGATTTTTTTACGATTCCGTAAAAAAATCAAAACTGAAACATTTGTATTCACCGAGAAATAAACGATGATTTTGATTACTTTCGCGCGCTCGTTCAGCAGGACCACGACTTTCAATGTTGATTCAAGTTACTTTGAGGAGCTTGTCGCTTTCCTCAAACCTACATAGAAAATTTGTATCCTGCAAGATAAAATTAGTACCCAAAATTCAAGATTAGTGCTCCAGTAGTTTACAAGATATATAATGCCATTGGTGGGTTAGCGTAACTTGGCAGTCACGATATCCTCAGTGACCGACAATACGGCTTCCGCCGAAATCGGTCAACTGGGGATCTTCTAGCGTATGCCATTCACATCTGGAGTGAGGCCATCGACAAACAAGGGGAAGCCCTTGCGGTCTCCCTTGACATCTCGAAGGCTTGCCAATTAGGCTGTCGTGCCAGACCCGGTCGAAGGACCGGGTCTGGCACGACAGCCTAATTGGCAAGCTTTCTTCCTTCGGTCTGCCCGCTGGTTTGTGTGATTGGATTGCAGATTTCCTGAGGGATCGGTCTAACCGAGTACTCATAGATGGCTGCTCGTCCGGACTGCTGGCTATTAATGCCGGTGTTCCTCACGGGTCGGTGCTCTTGGCAACATTGTTTTTGCTGCATATTAACGATCTGCTAAAACTTTTGGGTATGCAGACGACAGCGCTGTTGCCGAGAGATACGTGCCCGACGCACAAGCTAGTGGGTCTCAGGTCCGGTCTCTCCGAGAGGCTATGGTTGGGCGCTTGAACTTGTCCTTACAGTCTGTCTCAGAATGGGGCGATGCCAATCTGGTCAAGTTCAATGCTGCTAAGACCCAGGCGTGTCTTTTTTCCGCTAAGAGGAGCCAATTTCACCCGGCTTCATCTTTCCGAGGTGTGACCATGCCGATAACCGACCAACTTGATCTTCTTGGTGTTACTTTAACATCTACCCTCAATTTTGGTCCCTTCATAGAGGCAAAGGCTCAAGTGGCTGCCAAAAAGTTGGGGATCCTCGCAACGGTGAGACGGTACTTCACGCCGGAACAGCTGCTCCAAGTCTATCAAGCGCAAGTTCGATCGTGTATGGAGTACTGCGCTCATCTTTGGGTCGGATCTGCCAGATACCAGCTTGATGCCCTTGAGTCAATTGAGAAACGAGCCAAGAGGATCATCGGCAATGATAGGCTCGTTGAGTCGAAACTCCAAAGTCTAGAACATAGACGCCGAGTTGCTAGCCTGTCGGTTTTCTATCGGTTACATTTTGGGGAGTGTGCGACGGAATTGCATAATTTGATTCCGCCAAGCCCGTTTCATCAACGGACCACAAGACGTACGGCGAAGTGCCACCGGTTCGTGGTGGATATCCCATCCATACGCACGAAGCGTTTTGAGAAAACATTCATTGTGCGTACAGCTAGGGAGTAGAATTCTCTACCGGAGTCTGTGTTTCCTGATAGGTACAACCTGGGAGTCTTTAAGTCAAGAGTGAATAGGTTACTTCTAGGCAAGCGTGCTCCATCTTCGACCACATCACCGCTTACCATCAGGTGAGATAGTGGTCAAGCGCGTGCCTATCAACAATAAAAAATAAAAAAAATAAACTTTGAGTAAGGATGAGAGGCAATGGACTGACGAAGAAACACCAATGGTGGATATCTGCGTTCAAATGGAAGGGAATAATCTGGGGCTTAGTGAAGGAGACAAAGGAATTGATTAATGCCTATGGATGGACTGCCATAGAGAGCAGGACTTCTTTTTCTAGGCCGCGTCCACACACTGCGCTCGCCGGCCCGGCGGTGTGGACCCGGCTTTACAATCGTGTGCAATTTCCGTGTGATAAACCTTATACGCATTTATATATATATATATATAATATGATGGACCATCACGCTTGTAACGGCGAATATTTATAGTAACATATAAAGAAACATAGTCTACTATACATACAGACTACTGTGAATTTATTGTGATGATAACTCTACTCGCCTCCCGTTTTACAAACGAAACGGAATGAGTTCAAAACTATACATATATGTATGTCTACTTTATTACAGGAATATTAAATGTCTGATTAACGTGTTTTTATTATGAATGTTGTAAGCTTTAAAGTGTATTGCGTGATAATGATAATATTTTAAAATATTACCATCTTTTTGTGCATTGGAGACGAATTTGAATAATATTACGATGTGGCCGGTAACTGCACGTTACCTCATATCGTCGCCGGTCTCAAGTTTATAGTTGATTTAGAACGTCTCACGGTAGCGTGCAATTACTGCGTGACATTGTAAGAGTAACTCTAGAAATTAACTTATTCCTTAGATGATAATTAACTATTAATAAATGTTAATAAAATATTTATGTGTTGTTTATTTTTAGTGTTCCAACCTCAAAAACTAATGCGTTTTATAAAACACAGAGTTCTTTACTCTACCCTAGCCTTTTGTCAAATATGGAGGTTGTCTTCCAGTCTCCAGTGCTCGATATGTCATAAAATATCCAATCATTTGAAGTCAATATACAGGGTGTAAAAAGACACATCACAGAGCCGTTAACTACGCATACTGTTCGTCTAACAGAGTAGTTTTGCGCAAAAATCATTGCTGGGAAACGACTTTTATTTTTAGGTATGAAAAATAAAACAATTTTTTATTCCGCGCAATGTAACGCGAACACAGGCAAGTAGAGTTAAACCCCGCCTCTTCGCTCTAAGCCACGTAAGTACTTGTCGGATACGATTGATATTCATTGCGTTATCGTAACTGCAAATTCGTAATTTTAAAAAAAAAATATCGAAAACAGGTTAGGTTTGTTTGGAAAAAAGTTTAGTAATAACACCTAGAATTCATTTTTTGTAAAAAATAAAAAAAAAGTTGCGACTGGTTTCCCAGGTATGGTCTAGTAGAAAAAATTATCCAAATAATGGGTAGATATGTAACTTTTGGCTTCCGAAACTGTCTTCTTACACCCGGTATAATATCGATGTATTTTATTCATTATGTGAAATATCGTACGAACTTAAAACTAAGTAGGTACATCTTTCCTACTTCTACTTGGAGAAACAAAACGCACAGACAGATAGGGTCGGCGAACTTGGACAACAAAATATAAGGCATCTATCTCATTTTTTTATTAATTGCTTAGGAAATAATAAATGAGGTGTGTTCATTCTCATTGCTACTTGCAAATAATAAAATAATGCATCCGTTTGAAATATTCATTTTATTAAATGTAATAATATCTACAGATAATGTGAAATAAATTAATTTGATAGCCAAAAAGTATTGTTATACGTCGATTTTCACTAGCTTACTTTTATTTAATTGTTATCACAATTACCATTTTTTTCTTTGTGAGAAATCATAAGAATTATTGGAATTTAATAAAAATAAAGTTGATTGATTTTTTAACCTTGGTGGGTTTACTTATTTACTCCTAATAAAGTCTTTGCCTCCCTACGATACGACATATCGATGATTTTGACTGATAAATTGAACATCGATACAATATTTCGGATTAAAAAAATATCGATAGTTTTGTACAGGAACATCACTAAGTCTAACCGAATGCAGCTGGGTACCAGTGCTTTACATGGAATGACTGCCTTCAGTTGTCAAACATTTGTATTCACCGAGAAATAAACGATGATTTTGATTACTTTCGCGCGCTCGTTCAGCAGGACCACGACTTTCAATGTTGATTCAAGTTACTTTGAGGAGCTTGTCGCTTTCCTCAAACCTACATAGAAAATTTGTATCCTGCAAGATAAAATTAGTACCCAAAATTCAAGATTAGTGCTCCAGTAGTTTACAAGATATATAATGCCATTGGTGGGTTAGCGTAACTTGGCAGTCACGATATCCTCAGTGACCGACAATACGGCTTCCGCCGAAATCGGTCAACTGGGGATCTTCTAGCGTATGCCATTCACATCTGGAGTGAGGCCATCGACAAACAAGGGGAAGCCCTTGCGGTCTCCCTTGACATCTCGAAGGCTTGCCAATTAGGCTGTCGTGCCAGACCCGGTCGAAGGACCGGGACTGGCACGACAGCCTAATTGGCAAGCTTTCTTCCTTCGGTCTGCCCGCTGGTTTGTGTGATTGGATTGCAGATTTCCTGAGGGATCGGTCTAACCGAGTACTCATAGATGGCTGCTCGTCCGGACTGCTGGCTATTAATGCCGGTGTTCCTCACGGGTCGGTGCTCTCGGCAACATTGTTTTTGCTGCATATTAACGATCTGCTAAAACTTTTGGGTATGCAGACGACAGCGCTGTTGCCGAGAGATACGTGCCCGACGCACAAGCTAGTGGGTCTCAGGTCCGGTCTCTCCGAGAGGCTATGGTTGGGCGCTTGAACTTGTCCTTACAGTCTGTCTCAGAATGGGGCGATGCCAATCTGGTCAAGTTCAATGCTGCTAAGACCCAGGCGTGTCTTTTTTCCGCTAAGAGGAGCCAATTTCACCCGGCTTCATCTTTCCGAGGTGTGACCATGCCGATAACCGACCAACTTGATCTTCTTGGTGTTACTTTAACATCTACCCTCAATTTTGGTCCCTTCATAGAGGCAAAGGCTCAAGTGGCTGCCAAAAAGTTGGGGATCCTCGCAACGGTGAGACGGTACTTCACGCCGGAACAGCTGCTCCAAGTCTATCAAGCGCAAGTTCGATCGTGTATGGAGTACTGCGCTCATCTTTGGGTCGGATCTGCCAGATACCAGCTTGATGCCCTTGAGTCAATTGAGAAACGAGCCAAGAGGATCATCGGCAATGATAGGCTCGTTGAGTCGAAACTCCAAAGTCTAGAACATAGACGCCGAGTTGCTAGCCTGTCGGTTTTCTATCGGTTACATTTTGGGGAGTGTGCGACGGAATTGCATAATTTGATTCCGCCAAGCCCGTTTCATCAACGGACCACAAGACGTACGGCGAAGTGCCACCGGTTCGTGGTGGATATCCCATCCATACGCACGAAGCGTTTTGAGAAAACATTCATTGTGCGTACAGCTAGGGAGTAGAATTCTCTACCGGAGTCTGTGTTTCCTGATAGGTACAACCTGGGAGTCTTTAAGTCAAGAGTGAATAGGTTACTTCTAGGCAAGCGTGCTCCATCTTCGACCACATCACCGCTTACCATCAGGTGAGATAGTGGTCAAGCGCGTGCCTATCAACAATAAAAAATAAAAAAATTAAACTTTGAGTAAGGATGAGAGGCAATGGACTGACGAAGAAACACCAATGGTGGATATCTGCGTTCAAATGGAAGGGAATAATCTGGGGGCTTAGTGAAGGAGACAAAGGAATTGATTAATGCCTATGGATGGACTGCCATAGAGAGCAGGACTTCTTTTTCTAGGCCGCGTCCACACACTGCGCTCGCCGGCCCGGCGGTGTGGACCCGGCTTTACAATCGTGTGCAATTTCCGTGTGATAAACCTTATACGCATTTATATATATATATATAATATGATGGACCATTACGCTTGTAACGGCGAATATTTATAGTAACATATAAAGAAACATAGTCTACTATACATACAGACTACTGTGAATTTATTGTGATGATAACTCTACTCGCCTCCCGTTTTACAAACGAAACGGAATGAGTTCAAAACTATACATATATGTATGTCTACTTTATTACAGGAATATTAAATGTCTGATTAACGTGTTTTTATTATGAATGTTGTAAGCTTTAAAGTGTATTGCGTGATAATGATAATATTTTAAAATATTACCATCTTTTTGTGCATTGGAGACGAATTTGAATAATATTACGATGTGGCCGGTAACTGCACGTTACCTCATATCGTCGCCGGTCTCAAGTTTATAGTTGATTTAGAACGTCTCACGGTAGCGTGCAATTACTGCGTGACATTGTAAGAGTAACTCTAGAAATTAACTTATTCCTTAGATGATAATTAACTATTAATAAATGTTAATAAAATATTTATGTGTTGTTTATTTTTAGTGTTCCAACCTCAAAAACTAATGCGTTTTATAAAACACAGAGTTCTTTACTCTACCCTAGCCTTTTGTCAAATATGGAGGTTGTCTTCCAGTCTCCAGTGCTCGATATGTCATAAAATATCCAATCATTTGAAGTCAATATACAGGGTGTAAAAAGACACATCACAGAGCCGTTAACTACGCATACTGTTCGTCTAACAGAGTAGTTTTGCGCAAAAATCATTGCTGGGAAACGACTTTTATTTTTAGGTATGAAAAATAAAACAATTTTTTATTCCGCGCAATGTAACGCGAACACAGGCAAGTAGAGTTAAACCCCGCCTCTTCGCTCTAAGCCACGTAAGTACTTGTCGGATACGATTGATATTCATTGCGTTATCGTAACTGCAAATTCGTAATTTTAAAAAAAAAATATCGAAAACAGGTTAGGTTTGTTTGGAAAAAAGTTTAGTAATAACACCTAGAATTCATTTTTTGTAAAAAATAAAAAAAAAGTTGCGACTGGTTTCCCAGGTATGGTCTAGTAGAAAAAATTATCCAAATAATGGGTAGATATGTAACTTTTGGCTTCCGAAACTGTCTTCTTACACCCGGTATAATATCGATGTATTTTATTCATTATGTGAAATATCGTACGAACTTAAAACTAAGTAGGTACATCTTTCCTACTTCTACTTGGAGAAACAAAACGCACAGACAGATAGGGTCGGCGAACTTGGACAACAAAATATAAGGCATCTATCTCATTTTTTTATTAATTGCTTAGGAAATAATAAATGAGGTGTGTTCATTCTCATTGCTACTTGCAAATAATAAAATAATGCATCCGTTTGAAATATTCATTTTATTAAATGTAATAATATCTACAGATAATGTGAAATAAATTAATTTGATAGCCAAAAAGTATTGTTATACGTCGATTTTCACTAGCTTACTTTTATTTAATTGTTATCACAATTACCATTTTTTTCTTTGTGAGAAATCATAAGAATTATTGGAATTTAATAAAAATAAAGTTGATTGATTTTTTAACCTTGGTGGGTTTACTTATTTACTCCTAATAAAGTCTTTGCCTCCCTACGATACGACATATCGATGATTTTGACTGATAAATTGAACATCGATACAATATTTCGGATTAAAAAAATATCGATAGTTTTGTACAGGAACATCACTAAGTCTAACCGAATGCAGCTGGGTACCAGTGCTTTACATGGAATGACTGCCTTCAGTTTTGATTTTTTTACGATTCCGTAAAAAAATCAAAACTGAAACATTTGTATTCACCGAGAAATAAACGATGATTTTGATTACTTTCGCGCGCTCGTTCAGCAGGACCACGACTTTCAATGTTGATTCAAGTTACTTTGAGGAGCTTGTCGCTTTCCTCAAACCTACATAGAAAATTTGTATCCTGCAAGATAAAATTAGTACCCAAAATTCAAGATTAGTGCTCCAGTAGTTTACAAGATATATAATGCCATTGGTGGGTTAGCGTAACTTGGCAGTCACGATATCCTCAGTGACCGACAATACGGCTTCCGCCGAAATCGGTCAACTGGGGATCTTCTAGCGTATGCCATTCACATCTGGAGTGAGGCCATCGACAAACAAGGGGAAGCCCTTGCTGTCTCCCTTGACATCTCGAAGGCTTGCCAATTAGGCTGTCGTGCCAGACCCGGTCGAAGGACCGGGTCTGGCACGACAGCCTAATTGGCAAGCTTTCTTCCTTCGGTCTGCCCGCTGGTTTGTGTGATTGGATTGCAGATTTCCTGAGGGATCGGTCTAACCGAGTACTCATAGATGGCTGCTCGTCCGGACTGCTGGCTATTAATGCCGGTGTTCCTCACGGGTCGGTGCTCTCGGCAACATTGTTTTTGCTGCATATTAACGATCTGCTAAAACTTTTGGGTATGCAGACGACAGCGCTGTTGCCGAGAGATACGTGCCCGACGCACAAGCTAGTGGGTCTCAGGTCCGGTCTCTCCGAGAGGCTATGGTTGGGCGCTTGAACTTGTCCTTACAGTCTGTCTCAGAATGGGGCGATGCCAATCTGGTCAAGTTCAATGCTGCTAAGACCCAGGCGTGTCTTTTTTCCGCTAAGAGGAGCCAATTTCACCCGGCTTCATCTTTCCGAGGTGTGACCATGCCGATAACCGACCAACTTGATCTTCTTGGTGTTACTTTAACATCTACCCTCAATTTTGGTCCCTTCATAGAGGCAAAGGCTCAAGTGGCTGCCAAAAAGTTGGGGATCCTCGCAACGGTGAGACGGTACTTCACGCCGGAACAGCTGCTCCAAGTCTATCAAGCGCAAGTTCGATCGTGTATGGAGTACTGCGCTCATCTTTGGGTCGGATCTGCCAGATACCAGCTTGATGCCCTTGAGTCAATTGAGAAACGAGCCAAGAGGATCATCGGCAATGATAGGCTCGTTGAGTCGAAACTCCAAAGTCTAGAACATAGACGCCGAGTTGCTAGCCTGTCGGTTTTCTATCGGTTACATTTTGGGGAGTGTGCGACGGAATTGCATAATTTGATTCCGCCAAGCCCGTTTCATCAACGGACCACAAGACGTACGGCGAAGTGCCACCGGTTCGTGGTGGATATCCCATCCATACGCACGAAGCGTTTTGAGAAAACATTCATTGTGCGTACAGCTAGGGAGTAGAATTCTCTACCGGAGTCTGTGTTTCCTGATAGGTACAACCTGGGAGTCTTTAAGTCAAGAGTGAATAGGTTACTTCTAGGCAAGCGTGCTCCATCTTCGACCACATCACCGCTTACCATCAGGTGAGATAGTGGTCAAGCGCGTGCCTATCAACAATAAAAAATAAAAAAATTAAACTTTGAGTAAGGATGAGAGGCAATGGACTGACGAAGAAACACCAATGGTGGATATCTGCGTTCAAATGGAAGGGAATAATCTGGGGGCTTAGTGAAGGAGACAAAGGAATTGATTAATGCCTATGGATGGACTGCCATAGAGAGCAGGACTTCTTTTTCTAGGCCGCGTCCACACACTGCGCTCGCCGGCCCGGCGGTGTGGACCCGGCTTTACAATCGTGTGCAATTTCCGTGTGATAAACCTTATACGCATTTATATATATATATATAATATGATGGACCATTACGCTTGTAACGGCGAATATTTATAGTAACATATAAAGAAACATAGTCTACTATACATACAGACTACTGTGAATTTATTGTGATGATAACTCTACTCGCCTCCCGTTTTACAAACGAAACGGAATGAGTTCAAAACTATACATATATGTATGTCTACTTTATTACAGGAATATTAAATGTCTGATTAACGTGTTTTTATTATGAATGTTGTAAGCTTTAAAGTGTATTGCGTGATAATGATAATATTTTAAAATATTACCATCTTTTTGTGCATTGGAGACGAATTTGAATAATATTACGATGTGGCCGGTAACTGCACGTTACCTCATATCGTCGCCGGTCTCAAGTTTATAGTTGATTTAGAACGTCTCACGGTAGCGTGCAATTACTGCGTGACATTGTAAGAGTAACTCTAGAAATTAACTTATTCCTTAGATGATAATTAACTATTAATAAATGTTAATAAAATATTTATGTGTTGTTTATTTTTAGTGTTCCAACCTCAAAAACTAATGCGTTTTATAAAACACAGAGTTCTTTACTCTACCCTAGCCTTTTGTCAAATATGGAGGTTGTCTTCCAGTCTCCAGTGCTCGATATGTCATAAAATATCCAATCATTTGAAGTCAATATACAGGGTGTAAAAAGACACATCACAGAGCCGTTAACTACGCATACTGTTCGTCTAACAGAGTAGTTTTGCGCAAAAATCATTGCTGGGAAACGACTTTTATTTTTAGGTATGAAAAATAAAACAATTTTTTATTCCGCGCAATGTAACGCGAACACAGGCAAGTAGAGTTAAACCCCGCCTCTTCGCTCTAAGCCACGTAAGTACTTGTCGGATACGATTGATATTCATTGCGTTGTCGTAACTGCAAATTCGTAATTTTAAAAAAAAATATCGAAAACAGGTTAGGTTTGTTTGGAAAAAAGTTTAGTAATAACACCTAGAATTCATTTTTTGTAAAAAATAAAAAAAAAGTTGCGACTGGTTTCCCAGGTATGGTCTAGTAGAAAAAATTATCCAAATAATGGGTAGATATGTAACTTTTGGCTTCCGAAACTGTCTTCTTACACCCGGTATAATATCGATGTATTTTATTCATTATGTGAAATATCGTACGAACTTAAAACTAAGTAGGTACATCTTTCCTACTTCTACTTGGAGAAACAAAACGCACAGACAGGTAGGGTCGGCGAACTTGGACAACAAAATATAAGGCATCTATCTCATTTTTGCTTATGAAATAATACATGAGGTGTGTTCATTCTCATTGCTACTTGCAAATAATAAAATAATGCATCCGTTTGAAATATTCATTTTATTAAATGTAATAATATCTACAGATAATGTGAAATAAATTAATTTGATAGCCAAAAAGTATTGTTATACGTCGATTTTCACTAGCTTACTTTTATTTAATTGTTATCACAATTACCATTTTTTTCTTTGTGAGAAATCATAAGAATTATTGGAATTTAATAAAAATAAAGTTGATTGATTTTTTAACCTTGGTGGGTTTACTTATTTACTCCTAATAAAGTCTTTGCCTCCCTACGATACAACATATCGATGATTTTGACTGATAAATTGAACATCGATACAATATTTTGGATTAAAAAAATATCGATAGTTTTGTACAGGAACATCACTAAGTCTAACCGAATGCAGCTGGGTACCAGTGCTTTACATGGAATGACTGCCTTCAGTTTTGATTTTTTTACGATTCCGTAAAAAAATCAAAACTGAAACATTTGTATTCACCAAGAAATAAACGATGATTTTGATTACTTTCGCGCGCTCGTTCAGCAGGACCACGACTTTCAATGTTGATTCAAGTTACTTTGAGGAGCTTGTCGCTTTCCTCAAACCTACATAGAAAATTTGTATCCTGCAAGATAAAATTAGTACCCAAAATTCAAGATTAGTGCTCCAGTAGTTTACAAGATAATTATATAATGCCATTGGTGGGTTAGCGGTAGTCACGAGTGACTACCACCACCTTCAAAGTCGATTTTCTCGAAAACTACTAAGGTACCAATTCTGTTGTTCGAGTACTTATTAGTACCAATTGAGTACTAATTATTTACCAAATAAGGAAGCGATTAGCGTTGGTGGTCGCCGCGGTAGTCACGGACATGACACGACCCCTCTTTTCTTCCCGTAACGACTATCAAAGATTGTTCTTATGTGGTTTGAAAAGTACTTTGCCTTACACAGATCCAGACGATTCTTATAACCAAAACTACATACATTATTAGCACAATGCATACTAGTTAGCTATGCGAAGTTTGAAACGCGAGCTTATGATAGTTAATATGTGAATATTTGTCAAAACGGCAAACGTAAGGTAGGACGCCCTTAGGCTAGGTGGAGCGATGATCTTCGCAGGGTGGCTGGTAGCAGCTGGACGAGAGTTCCCGAGAACTGAGCTGAATGGCGTGCAATTGGAGAGGCATACGTATATTATTATATATTTTTCCGTTTATTCATTTGTAAATACAAATTATTTACATTTTTTAAATATTTTAAACATAGAATAGTATCCCAAATGATATATAAATGGCGTGCAATTGGAGAGGCCTATGTATATTATTATTATTATGTATTGCAGTGGACTGCTCTAAGCTGACGATGATGAATCCGACGCAAATAGAGCATTGAAATATCTAAACTCTATGGAAAAAAACATTTTTTTCATCAATCTGAAAGCTTTGTGGCGGAGGTGGGAGGAGTGGTTTGAACATGATGGTGATTATGTAGTAAAATAAAAATGTAATTAATTTTATACGACTTCATTTTCTTGGTCAGGCCGAATACTTATGTGACTCAGGCTGGCTGGACAAATCTTCAAAATAGTTCGCATTAGCAATAGGGCACTATAAGTGACGGCTAAACACAATTATTTCAAAATTTGTGTCTCTACAGAATCTTAGATAACCGATCGAAACAGTGTCCAGCCAGCTTGAAAAACCACCCGTTCATATGCAAAAAGTGGTCAAAATCACTTCCGTTACCGAGATTAAAAGACCAGTGAAAAGTGGTTTTTCAAGCTAGTTGGACACGTTTTCGATCGATTATCTAAAATTCTGTAGCGCCACAAATTCTGAAATGAGGGTGTTTAGCCGTCACATAAAGTGCCCTATTGACCTAGTTAAATGCGAGCTATTTTGAAGATTTGTCCAGCCAGCCTGAGTTACATGAATACTTTACTGGGTTTCTTTGCTTTTTGAGACACTGAGGTGTCACGGGATCTAATGGATGTCACCAATCCACGAATCGACCTCGGTAACCTTGATGATCCATGCTGCGCTTGACTCGGTGGAACGTAGACCTAAGAGGCTCATTGGTGACGTAAAACTAGTGGATGCCAAGTCTCACAGCTTGGCTCATCGCCGCAAGGTTGCCTGCTTGTCGGTTTTCTACAGAATGTACTTCGGTGACTCCACGATCTCATCTTGCTACTATTATAGTCATCTGTGATCTCATCTTACCGGCCCCCTACCACCATCGGACATCTAGACGCACTGCAAGTTACCATCCCTACCTTGTTGCTATTCCCCCAATTCGCACTAAGCGTTTCCAAACGTCTTTCATAATGCGCACAGCAAAGGAGTGGAACTCTACCTGTGTTTCCGAACGCATACAACCCTAATCTCTTTAAAGTTAGTAAACAGGCTTGTTCTGGGTAAGCTCGTCGTCGATTTTGTCTCTGTCACCTCTGACCTAGACTAGAGTCAAGAGCAAACCCATCCCTCATTTTTTTTTATGGACGTGCGCTAAGTGTTACAGCCGCACCACCAACAAACCATACATATTTCAATAGGATCTTTGGATACGAAAATAAAACCCAGTCGACCGATCTGATCATTTTAATAACAGTTCAGTGTTCCACATTACCATCAAATTACATATAAAGTTACATTCAAAATGTCCACTAACTATACACACGTCATGATGAAATTATTGATAAATCAATTGATTTTAATCATTTAAGGGGTAGCTCGGATTGTGTCGACTATTAAAAACATGTTGTGAAAAATGTCCCATAAATATAGATTATTGTATAAGTAATACCTACTTAAACATGCTAAAAATTTACTTGAAAAATCACGATTATCGATACTATATGGTCCACGAAAGGGTTCCGTGGAATGTAATCTAAAAATGACTAAATGCAAAACTATGTATTTATTATGCATATTTCTAAGAATCATAACTATTTTATTGTGCTTCCTAACAGGAGAACCATAAATGCGGTCGTTAAAACCATGGAAATTATGAAGAACGATATGTACAACAATGTCACTTGCGAAGAAAAATTGGCTTTAAACTCATATTGAATAAGAAAACCGAGAATTTTGCTAACCACTACCCCTGCCGCCGGAAACCCTTTTCAAAGGCATAAAAAGTTTAAAGTTTCTCGCCTTTAGGCTCGTTACATTGCTGTCAATCATTTGCTAAAGTTTGTGCACTCTCCAAAGTACACAGCGTACACAAACTATGACAATAGATGTGTGTGTCGCAGGCGTTTTGTATAATTCATCTGTATACATACAGCCTCGTCTGTTTGCATACCGTCGTCGTTATGTATAAAGCCTGAGGCAACTTGATGATACTTTTGATCGCAACGAATCACGACAAACGATTTAGACGAATTATACAAAATGCCTGCGACCTGTATATTATGATAAATACCTCCATGTTTCAGGATGTTGTCTAAAGTTGATAGATTCTAATTAATTTCAATTTTGTAAAAGGAACTACCAAAGGCAAAAGTAAAAATAGCTTCATACCACGTTAATATTATATATTTATTGTACTTAACATAACTATGTTTAGAAAAAATAAAATGTTCAGCGAATACTTTGCGTCGGTAACTTTTGAAACAACAGATATGGTCGAGGTGTTAACAAAATATAAACTTATTAATAAGTTCCACAGAAAACAAAAACATATAAAATGATTTTTTTATAAAAAAAATACCTTAACGAAAAATAGTATAAAATTATTTTTATTCAACATAAAAATATATAAATTAATTTTGTCGCAGTGTTGCTACAATTTAAAAATATATATTACACACCCATCTGATTACATCTAAAGGTTCGAACAGAGTGACGATGACGTCAGGCGGTCGCTGGAATGTACTATTAGGGCCATGACGCCCCCACCAAGTGTTGAGCTATAAGGGTTTATAGCTCAACGCTTTTACAATGCGTTTGTTCATCACATAATTTTGTCCAAAACAGTTTGAAAATGCTTAGTTCTAAATAAATGCAGTACACTTTGAGAACTAATCAAAAGTTTTCTTCTAACATTCTTAACTGTACCAATTTTTAAGATTTGTGACTCACTAGTGTACTAGTTTTTAAATCAGTCAACCTGACATCATCTTCTGTATATTTTAGACACATATTCGGTAGAATTTAAATTATTCTACCATACACCGATGGAAGATACGACGGAAGTCTAAATTAAATTACCCTTTTTTACGATAGCAACATTTACGTACATTTTTTTAAAAGACATCACCTATGTATGACCGCTTTCAAACCAAGCGAGGTTTAAAAATTGAGCAGGAAATTTCATTATAAATACATATACAGTAATTTAAATGACAAAGATGTGTAGAACCACTTTTGAGAATGATGTCAATATTTTTTTGATTTTTAACTGTCAAAATATTAAAAAAAAAAAATGAACAGTGCATACATACAGTAAACTAGTGCCCAAGCGGAAGACAAGACCAACAAATACACACAGCTCGGTTTCAAAGCGGTTAACAGTCAAACGTGGCCACAGTTGGGCGGTAGTGTCATTTGACGTCACAGGCCAGGCCCGCCACTGCGCGATAGATGAATGTACTTAAACGGTACCAGTGTGCTGTAGTTTGTGCTCTGGACGTTGGCGTTGTGTGTCTATTCAGTCTTTTTTGACTTGCTCGTGTCTTCTACTGCGGCATCCACAATCGTGGGCTGGTCCTCATAGCTGAAAACAATATATTTTAATTTAATATGACTTTTTAAGGGTTCCATAACCCTGCCCAGGGGTTGAGGATAAATTCGAAACAGTTACCTCGCCCCTGGGCACTGAGGGCAGGGAAGGAACAGGGGTGAGTTTTAGTCAGTAAGAGTCTGACACAGCCTCCCCACACCACCCAGAGCGGGAGACGTCATTGGATGATTTCACACCCCGCCAAAAAAAAAAGGGCAGGAGAATGATGATGATCTAGATATAAAACTCGATTTTGAGTTGAGCATTTCATTACGGTTGAGTGTCATTCCTTGTAGAAGTAATTTTCTATGTTCAGTAGTGGATGACTTCCACATGAAGTATTATGGTGGTGGAAGTACAAGGTGGAAACACACTTCCGTTCAAAAGGGAGATTCTCCGCTCCGTCGTGTGTAATGTCTGGTGGGTTGCTGCACAACAGTTGTTGCAAATCTGATTGCGAAATCTTTTCATCACTTAGGCTAGCCGCTGACTTGTGATTTTTGTCACCGTGACTTTTTGTTACCCAGTCGAGTGCTATGAAGATACATAGAAGTGCGCTGATCATGGTGACGTGACAATACGGTGACAAATAGTTCCTAGGTAGGAATTTTGAAGGATACTGACGTAGTTTAGAATATAGAGTGTAAAATTTTCCTTGAAACAATCTTTCAGTGTATATGGGATGCCCCCAGTAGCGTTTTTTTAGTTTCATTTTTCTTCTTCTTATTTCAAGAGCACTTATAACAGCAATCTGTACGAAATCCATTTCAAGAATGAGCGGGTTTTGTTGCCTAGTGACTTTTCAAGTGGGTGACAGTAGGTGACGGTGACAAAAAATCACAAGTCAGCGGCTAGCTGTAATGTCGTCATCTGTAAGTTTTGCAACTTGTGACTCTAGTTTGTTATGTAATTTGTAAGTGGTAGTATAGATGTCGCCACTAATGCATGACGAAGTGATCAATATGTACTCACTTGAAGAGCGCGTTGATGTCCCCGCGGAGCAGGGCCAGCGACAGCGGCGTGGCGAGGCAGGCGGGCACCAGGTACAGCAGCGCCGGCTGCGCGTGCTTGAACATGTGCATCACGAAGATCGTGGCCAGCAGACCCACGACGTACGCCGTGAATGTCGCCCTGAACACACAATGTTACGTTGATAAAGGAAATCTTCCATTATTTCTGCTTTCCACCTATAAACGGTTTTTTCAAACAAATGTCACAAAATCTTGTTCCGAAGATAATAATATAGTATAATATTTTTTATATTTTTAAATGTTTTTTTTATTTTCTTTTTTAAGAAATATTTAAAAATGTATTTATTATATTAGAAAGATGAATAAACGAAATAATAATTAATAATAATAATAATTTATTTCTCGCCGCCGACGTCACCACCACCTGCGCGTCGACGGGGAAGAGGCTGACCTCCGGCCAGCTTAGGACCTCGAGGCCCTCCGGCCTCTAATAGGGTCCCCGCTGCCGGTGGAAGTGTGCAGCGCATGAGATGGACGCAATCCATAAACGAAAATGTCATGCGCTCATACTTTGGGGCTACAGAGGGGGGAATTAACCTGACTGCGTACCGTGATCGGATGCTCTCTCTGTTTCAGGTGCTTGAGCCAGCTGTCAACGTTTCGGCCCAGCGACTGTCGGATCGAGTGCGGGTTATCCAGCGTAACCGTATGTTGGATGACGCCGTACTTAATAGACTACGCCTTGAATCACGGAGTAGCCGTGTCTCACCTGTTTCCCACCGGCCGCGGTGCAACTGCAACTCAGTGCTTCACCGCGACCCGACCACGTTGGTGAGGATGATGATGACGCGGCTATATCCGTGAGTACTCAATGCAATTAACGATTGAGGAGCGCTTTGGAGGATGCATTCCGGGAGTACCGCTCCACACCGCCTGGGCTTAGACCTCGTCTACCTCGTTTGGCCATGCATAAGGAAAATAAGGCGCTGGTGTGTGCTCTAGATTCGCAGCTATCAAATTGTTTTGATAGCAGCAAAGACCTTGCCGATACCCACTCAATCTTATACTGCGCAGCTGCAGCGGCATGTCGTGTAGCTCACGTCAAGTTCACCAATTGTGACAGAGCTACACGACCTGCTGTACCAGCTTGGCAGTGTAGGATTGAGCGTCGTATTAGTGAGGCTAGAGCACTCATCGGCAAGCTTATCTGCTTCAGGGAGGGCAACACTCGCCCTAGGGTGATGCGTTTCGTGAGGCGGGCGTTCTCGGGGACTGATATTAGTTCCCGCGATTATCTGACCCGCGTCACAGAGCGTATTGACTTCCTGAAGCAGAAGGTCTATGCATGGGCAAATCGTATTCGTCGGTACAAGCGGCGAGTGGAACGGTACACTCAGAATCGCACTTACCAAAGCAACGAAAGGTGGGTATATAGGGCTTGGGAGCGACCGGACCAAGGTGTGTCTGATAGGCATCTACCGGATGATGACGCTATGAGTTCATTCTGGCGCAGCATCTGGTCGGCGCCTGTCAGGCACACCGAGAGTGATTGGACTCGAGAGGTCGAGCGCACATGCGACCTTATACCAGAAATGGGGCAATTACCATCAGCCCCCAAGATGTAACTCGTGCAGTCCGTCCGTTGCCTAACTGGAAATCTACAGGGTCAGACGGGCTGCACAATTTGTGGATCAAATGGTTTCAAGGGTCGCACGCTCGTTTGGCAGCTCAGTTCCAGTCTGCCTTAGAGTCAGGGTCGCTGCCCCAGTTTCTTACGACAGGAATAACCCACCTGCTCCATAAATCAGGTAGTACTGCGGAACCTAAGAATTATAGACCGATCACGTGTTTACCGACAGTCTATAAAGTTCTTACATCCATTCTGAGAGCTAAAATTAACATCCATATTGATAAAAATCGTATCATGTCAGCCTTCCAGAATGGATGTAGGAATGGGTTCCGTGGTACTAAGGAGCTTCTCCTCATCGATATTGCTATTAGCCAACAGGTTAGTCGTTCTCGAAGAGATCTGTCGACATGTTGGATAGATTACAAGAAGGCCTATGACTCGGTGCCACATACATGGCTCATGAGGGTACTGGAGTTGTACAAAGTTGATGCAACTCTGCGCACCTTCCTGATGTCGTGTTTGGGGCAGTGGAGTACAGTCCTTCACTATCCAGGATGTTGGCAGATACAGGAGAACAGCGAACCGATAAGGATTGAGCGTGGCATATTCCAGGGCGACAGTCTGAGTCCACTGTGGTTTTGTCTGGCCCTCAACCCTCTCAGTACACTACTGGAGGGTTCGGGACAGGGCTATCGGTTGAGAAGAGGTGGTCTGGTCATATCACACCTCCTTTACATGGATGATCTGAAACTCTTTGCCCCCAACAACTTGCAACTGATGAAGCTACTGACGGTAACAGAAACCTTCAGTAGCGCCATCAGGATGGAATGTGGTGTGGACAAATGTGCAGTCATGCATGTAAAGCGAGGGGAGATTATGGAATCCATGGGAACTCAACTCTCGGATTCCTTACCTTAGATCCCTCTGCTCAACCGAAACCTACAAGGATTTGGGTATGTCGGAAGCGTTAGGCATCAATACTGCTGACGTGAAACAGTCGCTGAAGGAGCGCTTCTTTGGCCGCCTGAATAAAGTACTAAATAGTCTTTTATCAGGCGGGAACAAGGTGCGCGCCTTCAACGGTTGGGTCATGCCGGTATTGATGTACTCTTTCGGCATACTCAAATGGACTCAGACGGAACTTGACGCCCTGGATAGGAGGGCCCGCACACTGCTGACCGCAAATCGGATGCATCACCCACGATCATCGGTGATGAGGCTGTATATCCCGCGGAAATGTGGCGGTCGTGGTTTCTTAAATGCAGACCCTACACAACCGCGAGGTATGCAGCCTTAGGGAATATTTCCTAGAAACCGACGTGGGTATGCATCGAGATGTGGTCGCTGTGGACAAGGGCCTCACCCCGCTCTCCTTGGCAAACGAGAACTGGCGCAAACTTAAAGTACTGGATACTAATGACCGCAGGGAAGTATGGCAGAGCAAGGAGCTTTCCGGACGCTTTTACCTATCTACATCGGGTCCTACATGGACCCGATGTAGATCTCTTAGCGTCCGTATCCTGGCTGCGCTTTGTGACCTACTCGGGGAAACCGAAGGTTTTGTCTGTGCGATTATGGACGAAGTTATGATGACGAATAATTACCGGAAGTATATTGTGAAGGACGGTACGGTTGACATCTGTCGGGCATACCACCGGCCCGGGGAATCAATCCGACACATTATTTCTGGTTGTTCTCGTCTAGCTAACGGAGACTATTTGCATAGACACAACCTTGTAGCCAGGATTATCCACCAGCAACTTGCTCTTAAATACAATCTTGTGGAATCTGAAGTACCGTACTATAGGTATGAGCCCGGCCCAGTTCTCGAAAATGGCAATATCACGTTGTATTGGGATCGATCTATCATCACTGATAGGACTATTGTTGCCAATAAGCCTGACATAGTGGTGATAGATCGACAAGAGCGTCGCACAATGATTGTTGATATAGCTGTCCCTCATGACGAGAACCTCGTGAAGGCTGAGAAAGATAAAAAAACAAAGTATCTTGATCTGGCTCGGTCGTAGTCGTCTCGTAGTAGTCGGTGTTTGCATTTCATTTCTTCGTTTTTTGACACCGACTTCCGAAATTAAAATTATTTTTTAATTTTTAGTGTATTTTCTTTTTTGGAAGTCGGTCCTTTTTTTTTGTAAAAAAGTTCTTTATTTTTTAGTTGTTATACCCCAGAACTAAAACCCCCAATAAAATGGAACGTGGAATTTAAATATACTCGTAATTGAAGAAAACCAAAACGTTATCGAGGTACACATATTATTCGTTTTTGTTCAGTTTTTCAAAAAGCGCTAAAGCAATTTCGATAAAATTTATATGGGACCACACCTCGGGAGTATATTCCTTCGGATAAAAGAAAGTATTGAAAATAGGCCCAAAACTGACGGAGAAATCGGTGGACATACATAAAAAAAAAACAAAAAATACATACGGTCGAACATAGAACCTCCTCCTTTTTCGAAGTCAGTTAAAAATGTGCTTCAGCTACATAGCTCTCCATTCTTCATAATGTCTTCCCTACAAAAACAATCTCTAAGAAACATTTACCTGAAGTAGAACTCGCTGTTACGTTTGAGACTCTTGTCGAAGCGCAGCAGCAAGGCGATGAAGATGCCGGGCACCACGATGTCGCCCAGACCCAGCATGGCGAAGTTGCTCGCGTCCAGACCATTGATTAGCAGGTCTTGAGGGAATACCACTGCGGGAACGAGAGTTATGTTACTGATGGTTGAAGATAGTCTAACATAATATACAGTAGTCTCACTAATACAGCACTTCAGGGGCCCGATTCTGTAACTTTGAGTTAAGCAACACGCCATCGACTCTCTATCGACACAACAGACATTATTTTGCCACTGTTACAAATTTGGTATTCTGCAAAAACTTCAAAATGCTATTGACATAATATAGTAGACCAGACTACCAATTATTACAATATAATCTTATTATGGTGTTTCAATGGCACTACAGTGGCAAGTCAATGACCATAAATAATTTATAGAATACTAACCCACCGCTTCCTGTATGGTACCTTATTAAATTAAGCAATTCCTAAATGCTTTATTTTAATTATCTTGATTTTGTCTATACAATCCAGTAATCCGAAGATTCCAACAAGCGCAACCTCCTGGTTTTTAATACTGCCGGGTTACTGAGACTACTGTACAAACAGTTGGCAATGAGAGTGCAACCAAATGATGGGTAAGGATTTTGTGTAATTAGGGTCGAATTTTCGGGGTATTTCCGTTCGTCCTACCTTCTTGGGGTCTTGCTTGCTTGGCATCGTCACCCTGGTGGGACGAACTGGAATTCATTATTTATTTTCCCGATCGTCCCACTGATTTTAATGGTGGGACGAACGGGAATAATTCTTATTTTTTTTTTTGAGTCCTAATGGTCCCACTTAATAATTTTATACTGGTTGGTTGCTGAACGGTAAAAGAAAATAAAAAATCGATTTTGTATAATAATAGTTATTAAACTCAACCAAGTAACTAATTTGAAAAATCAACTATAAAACAACTATTAACATTTTATG
The DNA here is from genome assembly GCA_951329385.1 of Polia nebulosa. Lineage (NCBI taxonomy): Eukaryota > Metazoa > Arthropoda > Insecta > Lepidoptera > Noctuidae > Polia > Polia nebulosa. The sequence continues at coordinate 28,924,410 of OX589605.1, read as the reverse complement.
CACTATATTATTTAGTGGGACGAAGGGCACTAATATACATATTCCCATTCGTCCCTCTAAAATCCCGAGTTGACGATTGGGACCAAATTCAATATTATTTTTATCAAAAACCCCGAGTTTTCAATCAAAAATTCAGACAACTGGTCTCTTATCGCAATTTGGACAGCTTTTGTATAGAAAATCAGTCTCATTCATAAATCTTTGCTTTTTTTTTAGTTCAGTACCAATTTGAGTTAGGAATATGCTTAGTAGGCACTTAACAGATCAAATATTTATATAAATATGGCTTACGAGGGAAAACCGCCATTTTTATTCTTTAGAAGAACCATAATAGAGGCAGTAAAAATTTGAAATGTATTTTTTTTTTGTTTCAGTATTTTATACGTTTCCTTTCTATGTATATGATTTATTTTTTCTTTACCTAATTGTTATTTCAGCTATTTCAATAGGGTATTTTACTCAATTGTTTGTTTGTTGTTTTGTTTGTGTGTTTTGTTTGCGTCTTTGTCCAAAATAGAAAATCGAAAGAAAAATCTTCTGGTTAAATATGGCTGTTGCTAATTATAATTTTATGTCACCATGTTCTTGTACCCATAGTTGCAAAATAAAATATCTAATCTAAAATAATTTTTCAAATTCGTTCAAAATTAAGCAAGTTAGAAACCTTACAAATCTTGTAAGAGAAACTTTCAAGTAACAAAAAACTTTTTATAAAAAAAAAATACAACCGACTTCCATAAATAATACTAAAAAATGCAAAATAAGTGTTTCTAGTTTGGTTTCTTCGTTATTTGACACCGACTTCCGAAATTAAAGTTATTTTGCATTTTTTAGTATTATTTATGGAAGTCGGTTGTATTTTTTTTTGTAAAAAGTTTTTTATTTTTCACTTTTTAGTTGTTGTACCCCATTCTAAAACTAAATTAATAGTACAGTTATGCCCGAATTAATAGCCTCAAAAATAGGGAATTTGAACATAGTTGGTGAAATTAGGGTGTATCAAGGTAAACTGTACAAATCTGTATACCCCTTCAGAGCGTATCAGCGTGATGTAATGTTGTGAAGTGATGAAAACAATATACAGACATGCGATTGCAGCAATTCTGGAAGGTTTGCTATCATTTATTGAAGAGTTCCATTGTGTTTCTCCGAAGTTCTTCATCAGATCTTCACCAAATTAAAATGGGACCACATGTAAAGCAACAGCTTTCAAATAAAAAAAAAATCTTCAAAATCGGGTCACGCAGTAAAAAGTTATGAGGTAACACACATAAAAAAAAAAATTAAAAAAAATACAGTCGAATTGAGAACCTCCTCCTTTTTTTGAAGTCGGTTAAAAAAAGGATGCACACACATATGACGTATGTATCGCACGAGCTACTACTAAAGAAATGTGATAAATATGGAATACGCGGCAAAGCAAACACATGGTTAAAAAGTTACCTTACAAACAGATCGCAATTTGTAGAAATTACTGTGGATAAACCAAATCAAAACGGTGAACTGTCATTTAAATCCAAATTAGGTTACAATTGCATAGGCGTTCCACAGGGCAGTATTTTAGACCCCCCACTTTTCCTGTTATATATCAATGACCTGACAGAAATAACTGATCATCCCTGCATACTCTTTGCAGATGATGTGTCCGTAATTATCCCTAAAAAAAAAGAAAACTATAATGTGTGTAGAGGGTGGACTAAGTAAAAACGAGTTCAAGCTTGATTTTGGTGCGAGCGGGGTGAAAAGGGCGCGTGCGTACTTTCTCATGCTTTCTAGTCGACCACCTGCGCCGCCGCGCGCGCGGCCGCGTCAGGTGGCGCGAGCGATGCGAACCCCGAATGCCCCCGCGCCCCTCTCGCGTGTACGCCCCTTTGACCTCGCTCCACAGATTTATTAAAAAAAACAATTTACAATTATTAGGTATTACTCGCGTCGCCTACATTCCCCTCCCCAGTGCTGACGCAGCACTCATCACCCATCGCGATTCGTGCGACGCGTGCCGCGGTCCTCCGCAGCACTCCCGTTCTCGTTTTAATATCAACGACTCTGATGCGGCCGTCTTTTCCTGGCAGTACATCTTGAACTACGCCTCTCGGCCACGTATTTCTAGAGGAATTGGGGTCGACAACCAATGCGAGATCTCCCACTTTCAAAGGTCTCTGCTCTTCGTTCCACTTCTGCCTGGGGCGCATGTCCGGAAGAACTTCACGAACCCAGCGTCTCCAATACATATCAGCCAGCCTCTGCGATATGCGCCACTGCTTTCTCAGGTATAAGTCGGAGTCATCGTAGGTACCAAGGACCGGTAATTTTGAAGCCCCACCCAGTAAGAAATGGTTGGGTGTCAATGACTCATCAGTGTTGGGTTCCACCGACACATGTGTAAGTGGACGGCTATTTACAACATGCTCCACCTCGGCCATCAATGTGTACAGTGTCTCGTAACGTGGTGCTCGTTCCTTTAAAATCACTTTCAGTGAACATTTGATATTCCTGATTAATCTTTCCCACGCCCCTCCCCAGTGAGGACTAGCGGGGGGGATGAAGGTCCATGTCGTGGTCAAACTATAGTTAAGAGCTTCTTTCTTTAATTGTTCCTCGTCCAACTCTAGGATACATTTTCTAAGCTCCTTGTCGGCGCCTTTCAGATTAGTGCCGTTGTCTGAGTATAGATGTCGCGGCCAGGCTCGCCTCGCCGCCATCCGTCGGAGCGCCATGATGAGGGCATCAGTTGTCAGGCTAGAAACAAGCTCAATATGTACCGCTCTTACGGTTAGGCAGGTAAAAATCACGCCGTATATTTTCTCCCTGCGGCGGCCTGTAGTTATCTCCATTGGGCCAAACAGATCAACCCCCGTGAAAGTGAAGGGACTCTGATGATGAGCCATTCGCGCTTCCGGTAAGTCACCCATTCTAGGTGGATGAGGTTGTGCCCTTTTGATTCTACAGAACATGCATTTTGAAGTAATGTATTTTACCGTTGGTCTTATCCTAATAATCCAATATTTCTGTTTCAATTCGTTTACAACCATTTCCTGATTCCCGTGGTGAGCCTTCTGGTGATAGTGTTTAACTATGAGGTGAGCAATATGACTTCGTCCGTCCAGTATTACTGGTCGTTTTATATCTTCCGTTATTGCAGGAGCGGCGTTTATGCGACCGCCCACACGGAGAACGCCGTCATCATCAACGAACGGTGATAGGGTAAGCAATTTACTTTTCTTATCTAATGCTCTTTTCTTTTGCAGGTTTTCTATGTCTTCAGGGAAGGATTTCATTTGAGAATATTTCAGTAGCAACGCTTCTGCGCGTCTCATCATCACGCCGTCGACGTCACCGGTAAGTTTTTTACATTTTTCTATGAAACATAAGACGACACACGTAGACTTCAAGATGCGGAGCCAGGAGGAGAACCTGCTAGGTTCTGGTACAGCAGGTAAACATATGGGCGTAACACGAAGAGTATTTATGCATTCTAGGTCCATGTTACTAACTTCAGCTAGCTGTACATCCGCTTCCATAGGCCATAAACTTTCGTTCTCGTATAAAAATGCGGGTCCGTATAACCACTCATTTTCCAATGTTTCTACTTCGCACAACTCTCGCGTTGCGGCATCGGCGACATTCATCTTCGTAGGTATGTATCTCCATTCCTTCATTTGTGTGAACTCATCAATCTCTCCGAGTCGATGAGCAATATAGGCTTTATAGGTACGCCTATCGTTGCGAATCCAGTGTAATACAGTTGCTGAGTCGCACCACATATATTTCTTTACTGTTTTTATTCTGTGTTCATTAATCAATGTTTCAGCCAATCGTGAACCAATAAGTGCCGCTTGTAATTCTAGGCGCGGCACAGACACGTACTTCGCAGGCGCCACACGACATTTACTAGAGACGAAAGCAACTCGAACTTGTTTATCATTATCAAGCCACCGCCAGTAAGCGACGGCGCACATCGCTTTGGTCGACGCATCGCAAAATACGTGCAACTGTAGGTTCGTATAGTTAGAGTGGGTAGCGCTATTCAGTGCATTTGCACTCGGGCCGTCGTCGGCTGTCTCACTCGCCCTCACGTCATCGTCCATAGTTGCAGTCTCCGTGCTACGCGCACTTGCCGTAGGCCGCGTAGCACTCGTAGCGGTCGCTCTTGTAGCCGATGCATAATGCCTAGGTAGGCGCATTTTATTTATGTATTTTAATACATATAACCATTCTGACCATTTTGTGTATATTTCATCTGGTATCTCATCATCCCAGCTGATACCGGACCTCCATGTGTCTTGTAACATAATTTTTCCTTTTATAGTAAACGGTGATAAAAACCCAAAGACGTCGAATATTGACATTATCACTTTTAACATTTCTCGTTTCGTAGGTTTCTTTTGTCCAGCGACTATGTCAGCTGGTATTCGTTTGAATGAGACGTCGAATCCTAATGTGTCGTCTTTTGGATTCCACATTAGGCCTAGTGTACGTTCGCCGTCGTATTGTTGGCCGACTTTGAACTTCACTTCTGTTGCTCGCAGACTTTCTTGTGGTAAATTATTTAATATGACCTGATGGTTACATGTCCAATTTCTGATGTCAAATCCACCTTGACTATGTATGTAACTAACTTCGTTCACTGTTTTAGTAGCGGTTTTCTCCTCTTCAAAACTATCTATGTAGTCATCCATGTAATGTTGTTTTTGTATGGCTTGCACGGCGCTCGGCATAGACGACTTATAAAGTTCAGCATTTTTGTTTTTTATAAATTGCGCAATAAACGGTGAGCAATTTGCGCCAAATATTAATGAGCTCATAGTGTAAGTGTTGACTTCATGCTCAGGTGACTTACGCCATAAGAAGCGAAGCGCATCTCTGTCTTCTTCGATGATTTTTATTCTTAAAAACATGTCACGGATGTCGCCTGTCACAGCGATTTTGTGTTCTCTGAATCTCAGCATGGTACCATATAACGAAACCAGCAAGTCAGGCCCTTTCAATATGTAATCATTTAGGCACACACCGTTGGATGTTGCGGCGGCGTCAAATACCAATCTCAGTTTCTGTTTGTTGGGGTTATCGACCCTGAAATGTGGTAGGTACCAGATTCTTTTTGCGTCTTCTTTGGTTTCACTTTGCGAAGCGTAATCATTGGTGAGTAGATGAACAACTCTTTCTTGGTATCGAGTAGCATAGCCATCACTGGATTTCATCTTCTTCTCAACTCCACAGAGTCTTCTCATTGCATTGGTGCGCGAGTCGGGCATCGTAGACTTTGGATCTTTCCACGGTAGTCCAACATACCACCTCCCGTCTATTAATTTGGAGGAGCGTTCCAAGTGTTCCCAAGCTCGGGCGTCGTCTGCGTTTTGTCTAGGTTTATTAGAGACACCTAGTGACTCAAGTGAATAGGACAGGCGTATTTCTTCATGTATGTCTCTTAGGATACGCTCAGTTTCTGATGGCTCACTATCTTCTTCATTTATGAAAAGTGTAGATTGCAGAGTCGGCGTCGCTTTTATGTCAAGCGACGACGCGCGCACGCAGTCGTGTATGCACCACCCTAACGGAGTACGCGTGATGTATGGCTCGGTCAGTTTGCCTTTTATTATTTCCAACGGTAAAAGCAAATGATAGTTATCTTGCCCTATCAATATTTCTGGTTTACATTGTCCGTCACTTATCACACTTTTTATTTCAGGTCTCAGTTCGTAATCGTTTAAGTTCACTGAAGTTTGGTTTTGCACAGGTAAGTTTAGATTTTTAACACTACGTGCTTTTATTGTAAACTTGTTGTTGTCCTCAATGTTAGATAAGTTTAAGTTTATAATCTCACTGTCGCACACTAGTTCGGTATTGTCCCACGCGCCGCACACACGCATAGATTGTTTGTAGCCGTGCAGCCCTACGCGCGACGCTAGCTCGTCGCTTATCAGTGTCACTGTCGAGCCATCGTCAAGAAGTGCAACACTGCGCGACGTTCCTTTTGGTCCGTGAATTAAAATAGGCACGGTTTTTAACAACACTTTGTTGCATTTGTTTATGTATGTTACGGTTTCCACAGATGTATCAGTCTCTGGCGATTTACTTTCATTTTCACTAGTTGACGGCACTTCTACATTGTTTTTATTCACGTTATAGTGTAACAGACGATGATGTAATTGTCCACAGTTGTCGATATCACACGCGGTAGCAGGACAAGATTCTTTCTTATGTCGTGACGTCAAACACTTAAAACAGACACCATGACGTTTCACGTAGGTCCATCGGTCTTTACGTAATGCCTTTTTAAACTTCTTACAATCTGGTAGTGCATGATTTGTTAATGGACAAAATCCGCACTTGGTACTTCTGTTTTCACTTTCACTGTCTTTGTTTTCGTTTACCAAAACTATTTGCGACTTATGTTTATCGTTGTGACTGTTCTTATAATTTTGCACTGTATACGATATATTCACTGAGCATTGTGTTATCTTCTGGGCTTCTGCACTTAGGAACTCGGATAATATGATGAGCTTCGGTTTTGTGTTTTCATTGAGAAGCGGATAACAGTAATCAGCCCATTTAGAAATTAATACTGTCGGTAATTTAGACAGCACAGTAGACACAATGTTCATTCCTTTTAGGTAGTCTTCGCAGCCGATGGCAGTCACCGCTGCAACACAGTTTTTCACTTTGATCGAGAAGGGAACAACTTCTTTATGATATTCCTGTGACATTGGGCGTAACTTGCTGATGTCTTGTAATATTCTAGATATTATTATATCATTATTTCCAAATTGCAGTTGCAGCGTGGACATCACGACGTCAGGAGAGGTGGCGCCGATCAGCAGCGCTGTGACTGCTTCTTTGGCACGTCGGTGGAGACTTTTTCTTAGTCGCCATAAGTTTTCTCGGTCGCTGAAATTGCAGACTTGAGACGACTCTTCATAAGCTAGCTTAAATTGTAGCCACTCGAGCGGGTCACCATCGTAATTGGGTAAGTCTTTTGGCGTACACAATCGATTAATCATTTTCTGGCTAGTTCCTGGCTGGTTGGCGTTGGTAGTTGCAGCGGCTAGGTCTTTGAGTGCACACGCCAGCATGTGCATGGTATCCTCAGTGCTACTCTGCATTGCAGTCATCGCTGGCAGCGGTCTGTGGTGTTGGGATGTGGTTTCTGTTGCAGGTGGTAGTGGGCCGGCAGCCCCCATTTGCTGCAAGATAGCGTCTTGCCGATGTGCCGGGCACAGCGCGTCGTCATTTCCATTAGTGACACACTGCGTTTTCACCTCCTGCTGACTTGTTTCTAACCATTTCTCCACTCGTGAACCCACTTCACTTTCAGCAGGCTCCATATCTGCCAGTGACTGTGAGCAGTTGCTGTCCAGCTCCGCCAGGTCGACGGCTAGTTTTTTGTCGATCAAATCCATTTGAAGCTGCGCTTTTTCTCGTGCAGCATCTAAAAGCAGCTGCGCCCTCCTTGCCTTGGTTGATGTGCTCGCAGAAGGAGATTTTACCTTTATGTTGGCGCTGCCAAGTTTCTCTTCTTCGCGTTCCCGTCGCACCGTGCTTCGCGTGCCCACCATCTTGTTTTTCGCGGGCGGCGGCGTGCGATACATGCGTCGTGCGAGTTAGTTGAAGCAAATAAAGAGATGAAGCTTGACTATAGTGTTTCTGATTTCCGACCCAGCTCGAAGGACCATTAATGTAGAGGGTGGACTAAGTAAAAACGAGTTCAAGCTTGATTTTGGTGCGAGCGGGGTGAAAAGGGCGCGTGCGTACTTTCTCATGCTTTCTAGTCGACCACCTGCGCCGCCGCGCGCGCGGCCGCGTCAGGTGGCGCGAGCGATGCGAACCCCGAATGCCCCCGCGCCCCTCTCGCGTGTACGCCCCTTTGACCTCGCTCCACAGATTTATTAAAAAAAACAATTTACAATTATTAGGTATTACTCGCGTCGCCTACAATGTGGAAATAAATAATACCGTAAGCAAAGTAATAACTTGGATGGAAAAGAATAACCTAAAACCTAACATAAATAAAACCAAGTATGTACAATTTTCTAACAAAAACTGGAAAAAAATTGATTTAAACATCACTTATAAAGATAATCAAATACAACAATCAGATAGTATGACTTTTCTTGGGATAGTTCTAGATGAGAGGTGTTCCTGGATTAATCATATTGATAAGATATGTGGAAAACTCAGTAAGTTTCCTTGTGTTCTGTGGCGTATATCTAAGCTAACAAGTAGACAAGCCACATTACAGGCGTATCATGCATATGTTGGTTCAATACTGCGTTATGGTATACTGGTATGGGGAAACTCGGTGCATATCGGAAGAGCTTTCATCGCACAAAAGAGGTGCATACGTGCGATTTGTAATGTAGACCCACTTACATCCTGTAAACCACTGTTTAAGAAACTTAGAATACTTACATTAACTGGTATTTACATTGAGGAAATATGTAAATTTACCAAATCTCACCCTGAGATGTTTGAAAAACTAGGAGATAAATGTAAGTTCAAAACTAGATACCCTAATAGATTAATTATTCCTAGACTTTATACGAAACTGTATAGGCGAAGTTGCTATCCCATGTGTATTCAGATTTATAACAAGATTCCTAACCAAATTAAAGAACTCCCAATGGTTCGTTTCAGAAGGGCTTTACGCAGTTGGCTAATTGAGAATTCCTTCTATACTTTACAAGAATTCCTTCAGTTCAAATTTAAATGATATAATTGTATACTAAAATTTGCATGTCATTATGTTATGATTAAATATGTTAAGCTACTATTATACTGCATTGGAAGAACTTTTGTAACCATATTTATCTGCAAATAAAACTTTGACTTTGACTTTGACTTTATGACATATGACGTCACCGCAATTGGGTTACGCGCTAACAAAAGAGATAGCGAGATGTGGCCACCACGCTCCCACTTTTCGTATTTGAAATGCTAATTGATGCTTCATTTAATAACCAATGTTGATACTGTTTTCAGCAAAGATTTCTTTGTAGTGTTATTAGCTATTTCATATAAAATATTGTACAAAACTAAACACAGGCGAATACCCTTTTGGTTATGCAATTGAAATAGCTCAAATAACAATTATTATATTATATCAAGCCTGTACTGTCTAACAACAAAAATAATCTAATATAACCACAACGATAAAAGGTCCACCAATGACGTGCGTCCAAGTTTCTTTTGTGAAAAGTTTTATCTACTTTCACAATTTTCCTTTCGTAAAGAAGCCTGTAAAAGTCGACAAGAAAAACTTTGACGCAACAGAACAAAAAAAAACGTGCTTTAGTGCTTACCAGTGGCGAATGGAAAAGTTTTTGTTAAAGAAGCCATTCAAGGTGATGGAAAAATGTTTAGTTAATTACTTGCCATGGTAAAAAAAATAACTTAAAGGTGTTGCGTAAATCAGCCGCCACTGGTTTTAACGATAAGGTGGTTAAAGAGTGGGGTGGAATGCGTGGTATACACAAATAAATCTTAAAGATCCAGTCTTCATTTAGTTGACAGGAAACTCCAGTTTGAATCCTTTGTTTAATCAGTAACAATTTAGGTAAGTCTTAAGAGCGTCACACACGATGAAGATGCTATAATCAGAGATCGGAATCCTGGGCGTCATTCCAGGACCGTATCTAGAAAATTTATTTATCAATTGAACAGATTAAATACGCCCTTTTTGAAGTAAAACTTCTTTACGCACGCTTGACTTGGGGAGTAAGCTGGTGAATGCGTGACGAGAGCGTTACGAAAAGTGTGATCGCGCGAGGCGAACGGAAGAGATGGACCTAAAAGAAGTTTTACTTCAGTCGTGTGGTCTAAAGCACACTCGTTTTATTTTTTGAATAGTAATTAATAACTTTCTTCAAACAAAGTAATAGTCTATTAAACAAAAAGACCTATCATACTAATTTTGATCATTTTTGAACCGAATTTACGGTCCATTTTTTTTAGGAATTTTTCTGATGTTTTGTGCATTCATCAGCTATGTTTTTATGTACTTCTAATTGGGTTTGTAATTTCTAACATAATCTTTGATATCACTTTCTGGTTTTGTCTATTCTTTTATTTTTAATATTCGTAACGAAAGAAAAGAAAATTTATTTAGCAACAGTAAACAAAACACACACGGTACACAGAAATAACAATGAAGAAAAAGACATACTATCGATGTTACCTTCATATTATACAGGTAGAAATAAAGCATATGGCGGATCGGAAACCTCCGCGGGTTGCTGAAAACGCGAACTTCACACACGTCATTAATTTTGAATCTAACTATACCGGGTCTTGTTTCAAAATGTGTAAGGGTATATACCAGTACCAGTTTTACATGGAGCCACGAACTCAATTAATGGGTACCACCATTTAGGCGGTGACTGGTTGTCAGATTTTCGGGCACTGCCAACATATACAAATAAGCATAACGAACAAGGTTGGTGTTGGTGAGGCAGTTGACATACACAAACATTGGCATAGACAAATCCACACAGTGCACGGCCTATATCTTTGCATACGACTACTCAATGTAAATCACTCACATTTGCAGGGACCGTCGATATTCTCAGCAACGGTTACCATGACGCTCTCCGTAAACATCTCGGGTCCAAAGGTAAAATTGCTTTGCGTAAACCCTTCGCCATTCAACCAACATAATTATGAAGCATTCATTTAATTAACTCTACTAGCTGCGCTCCGCGGTTTCACCCGCGAGAAACGGGATAAAGGCTATTGTAATTTAACACAAACTGATACCCACAGTGATACCCACTTATTATACGTAAGTATGGGTATTCAGCACAGTTTATTGAAAACTAGTCTAGGGTATAACCTATCTACATACTTAATTTAATCCAAATCGGTCCAGCCGTTTGAGCGTGAAGAAGTAATAAACATACAAACACACACAAACTTTCGCCTTTATAATATTAGTGTGATTTCAGGCCTACGCTTCATAGGACTATCTTTTTAATCGTAATAGTTATGAGTTATGTATGACCGATCGCGTTAACGTAAACTTCAATCATTTATAATAAGATACCCACGACTATTAGAGCAGAAAATGATGTTAACAAATTCAAAAGAATGCTAACAGACTTTATGGTAAAAAAAAGCATACTATTCTATTGGTGAATTCTTAGCAGACAATTTAAATACACATGAATTGGGTATGTCGTTGTGTGAGTCAAGTGTCCGATTTATTTATAGTCAGTAGATGGCATGCAGTTTAACTAGAATAATAATTTAAATAATGCAATGTATTAAAATATATATATTTGAAATTTATATTTTATGTACTTATCCAATATTTGTATGCCTTATAAGGTTGAACATAGCGATCCTGACATTAGAATAAGACCTTATTATATTATACCTATGTTTTACAAATAAATAATTTGAATTAAAATTCAATTTGTAGTGAAAATGAATAGTTTCTTTTCTTATTTATAAATGGTTTCTAATTTAATAACTACTTCGCTTGGCTTCGCCTGAGTGGAATAAGTACTTCCCCCACTATAAATTACAGCTTATGTGCTATTCCAGACTACAATCTATCTCTGGGCCAAATTTCATCCAGATTCGTGCAGCCCTTCTGGCGTGGTTAAGTTACAAACATCCATCCATCCATCCAAACTATCGCATTTATAAATTAATTATTATAGTAAGATGGTTCCTAATTTAATAACTATACAAAAATAACAAATTAAACTTGTCAGGCGCAGGGACGATATGTGAAAGTTTACATGTTTTTGAAATTTGTCTTCAACCATGACAAATTAATTATAATAACAGTTTTGGTACTTAGAGTTACCGCACCCATGGGCACTCAGGCAAGGAAGGAACAGGGGTGGGCTTTAGTCAGTAAGAGTCTGACACGCCCTCCCGCTCCACCCAGAGCGGAAGAAGTCATTGGATGATATCCCACCCAAAAAAAAATATAAAAAAAAAACTATTTCTTCTTTCTATTGCATGATGTGGTCTCCTATAATTGTATAGGAGACCACATCATTCATCATTTTTGGAAGTCGGTTGTTTTTTTTTTTTTGTAAAAATGTTTTTTATTTTTCACTTTTTAGTTATTATATCCCAGAACTAAAAACCCCAATAACATGGAACGTGGAATTTAAACATAGTCGTAATTGGAAAACAAAAATACGTCAGAAGGTATTTTTCGTTTTTGTTCAGTTTTTTCCAAAAAGCGATTCAGCGCACACACCTTCGGGAGAGTATATTCTATCGGATAAAAAAAGAATTTTGAAAATCGGTCCTCAATTGACAGAGAAATCGGTGGGCATACATAAAAAAAAAAACAGTCGAACATAGGATCTCCTCCTTTTTCGAAGTCGGTTAAAAATCACAATCTCCCGTGTCTGGCGGGCTGAGCCATCGAGGCCTATCGTGTCGATCTAGTTCAGAGATTTTGTTTTTGTTTTGTCCGATGGCAGTGTCGACGATGACGTAGCTTACGCCCATTTGGTGTGCGACAACCCCATTAGGTATTACTTTTGTACCCAAGACTCAACCCTTTTCTGAATATGCGCTATTACTGCTGCTGTCGTGTCTAGTTGCTACCAGCTTGACTTGGTTTGGCGATTCCGTGCTTTGTGACCTGTAGCTAACTTCGAATTGTTTAGGATTCGCCCTAAATTTAATTTATAAGAACTATTTATTACTATTACTATTTATGTAAAAAGGGGGTGACTACAGAGATGACGACTAATAGAGGAGTATGGAAGAAAAAGACATGTTGCGCCGACCCCAAATAAATTGGGATAAGGGCAGGAGAATGTTTTTTATTTATATACTAATATTTATTAGTTTCTGCCAGCGGCTTCGCCCGCATGGAATTAGTACTTCTCTCCATTATAAATAATAGTCTACTAACGACCCGTACCCGACTCCACACGGGTACAAATTATACACACAAACCTTCGTCGTTTATCGCTCTCTCTATTTGTGAAAACTGCCTTAAAATTCGTTGCGTGGTTTAAGAGGAGTGAGCGGAAAAACAGACAGACGCTGAAAGCAACTTTGATTTATAATAGTGTTACGAGCTGGGTATGGGATAAATTATTTTACACCAATTAATTAACTAAATATCCTTTATTAACTCAACAACTTATTTACAAAAACACTGAATCGCTTATAATCACTATTCTCTTCGTAATCGCTTGTATTCGCTTCCGTTCGCATCCGTAGTCGAAAACAGACTGACTCAGTCGCTTTTTTTTTTTTTTTTTTGTGTTTGAGACTCGCAGTTCAACCCTAGCGGTTGTCGACTGCTTAAGCGGACGTGCCCGTGGTGGTTTTAATTATTATTAAAGCCTCCAGCCAGGACTTATACTTAAACTACAAGCGACTACGCTGAGGGCACCCCCTTTGGGGTACGGACCTCGGCTCAGGGCGTCGCTGGGGGAGGGCCTCAAGGGACAGCTGAATCATGATGTGACGACTCAGTCGCCCGCCGTCCAGCCTATTTATACAGTCATGGAAGTTTCTAGAACATTGTCGAACTATCCTATAGTGGCATATTCTAGAAACATCTATGAACTTCTACACAGTACCACAATGGAATGTTCTCGAACCTAGTGGAAACTTCTACTACATTCTCGAACGTTCCAGAGTAATACGGTCGACGTAACAATACTATACTACAATCATCATCATTCTCCTGCCCTTATCCCAATTTATTTGGGGTCGGCGCAACATGTCTTTTTCTTCCATATTCCTCTATTACTCGTCAACTCTGTAGTCACCCCCTTTTTACCCATATCCTCTTTCACACAGTCCAACCATCGTTTCTTTGGCCTTTGTCTATTCTTATAGCCATCCACATCCATACACAAGATTTTCCTCACGACATTTTCTTCATTCCTCCTTATCACATGCCCATACCACGACAATCGATTTCCACACAACTTTTAAGTCAACGGTGCCACTTTCAGACTTCCTCTTATATACTCATTCCTAATTCTATCCATGCGCGTAAGACCACACATCGCTCTTAGCATTCTCATCTCAGCTGCATGCAATTGCTTTTCATTCATCCCTTTTATGGCCCAACATTCTGAACCATACAAAGTAATTAATTAAAAGTATTTCTGAACCATACAAAATACTATACTACAATTTATTTATTTATTAAAATTTCATGCAAGACAAATGTACAAAGGTAGACTTAATCAGTCAACCAAGGGTCGTGGAGAGATAACATGGCAGGTGTATGTAGAGATGTGCTATTCCAGATTATAATCTATCTCTGTGCCAAATGTCGTCCAGACCCATTCAGCTGTTCTGGACATCCATGCATTAAACTTTCACATTTATTATAATAATAGGACACTTTCGCAAAATAAAATAAATCTTATTTTGCGAAAGTGTGACGAAAAACTGGGGACAATGCGTAAGAAATTCTAACTTCAAAGTCACGATGTTCCCTTGCGGGCCAATTATGACAACTAATAATACTTATAAGTAACACTCACGTTTGATGGGAGCTTCGAAGGACTTGGCGACGGTGACCATGACATTGGTGCCGAAGACCCAGAAGATGTCGTAGATGAAGAGGCCGCAGAGCAGGATGCAGCCTGTCACCACGTTGTTGAGGTGCAGCAGCTCCACGCCGTTCACCGCGAACGCGATGCCGAACAGGTTGTTGGCTATCCAGTGCTGGAAATTAATTCATGGTTAAAAGCCAATTTCGAAAAACATTTGAATCTTATGTAAGTCCTATCCTGCAAATATCATCATCATATTCAGCTGCATCCGGTTAGACTGGAAGCCGACCCCAAGAGAGTTGGGAAAACGCAAGGCAGATTGATCAGCCTTTTCAATGTATTGTGAAAAAGAAAAAAAAATAAAGTCGACGAACTATATTAAGTGAGGTATCAAAATAAAGGGTTCGAGGAGGCGATTCCAAAAATATAACTCACTATAATGTAGAAAATAAAAACATTTAATATTAAAAAAAAAACTGACTAACCAAACGAAATCCAATTATCTTAATTTTTTTGCAATTTGCAGGTCAGTGTCAGGTTGTATCTTGGTCAAAATTAGATCCGCGGCCGTAGCAAGTACGTATTTACAGAACTGTAATCATTAAAATCATCAATACAACTCTTTCAGTTAGAATTGATGCCAAATGTCATGATTTCATGAAATACTTACATTTCACATCAATTCTAACTGAACAACTTGTATTGATGATTTTAATGATTATAAATCTTTAAATACATACTTGCTCAAACAAGTCACTGTTCAAGCAGTCTGATGCAGTTGGTGGCATGAAATCAATAATTAAACTAAAATAATTGCCACCAACTGCATCAGACTGCTTGAAAAGAGACTTGCTTGGAACTTTCTAGTTGTTTTTTACAGTCGGGTTTTTTAATGTCTCCACTGACAACAGAGTGGGTTGTTGTCCTGCAAATATACTTTGAATTTTTTCCTTAACAAAACAGTTTTTTTAAATCATTGTCTCGCGTTTGACCACTATCTCACCTGATGGTAAGCGACGATGTGGTCAACGATGGAGCACGCTTGTCTAGAAGTAAACTATTCACTCTTGGCTTAAAGATATATGAAGAAAACTTGGGTAAAATGGACCCATCTTCATCTTTTCGAGTCGACTTTTAACTTTTTAGTTTTAATGGATCCAGTAGATTGGGCACCTACCCAGGGGTCGTGGATAAATTCGTAACCGAGTTACCGCTCCCCTGGGCACTCAGACAAGGAAGGAACAGGGGTGGGTTTTAGTCAGTAAGAGTCTGACACGCCCTCCCGCTCCACACAGAGCGGGAGAAGTCATAGGATGATTTCCAACCCCCAAAAACAAAAAAAAGAAGGTCGGGCTTTTTTTTTTTTGAAGTGCAGCGTCAGTGGCGTTCATTAGGTTTCCAAAATAATGTTTCGTTTGTTTTTAAATTTTATGGATTTTTTATGCAAATCGGAATACGGAAGTCGTATTTAGGCATGACCCGACTTTTCTTCGGGTTCACCGAACATATTCGCGATGGTTTTTTTGCAAAATTTTATTTAACTTGCTATGATTGTAGGTTAAAGTTTTTCGAGTCAGATTTTTTATTAGGACACCCATGAAGACACGCAACGAAGAAGGAGTTTCAATCGTCTTTTGAAGATGTTGAAAAAGAACATAGGTAAAATATCTCGGTATTGTAATAAGTTCTTTGCAAACAATGCTACGCCGAAATGCAAAGATGTTCACAGTGTAAAATCCGAGAAAACTGGGTTAAACGACATCTCACTGGAGGAGAGGGCCCCTCTCCATACACAGGTAAAAAAAATCGACAAAATCACCTCACGTAATTAATGGACACAGTGGCGTATTTACCCTTAGGCTAAGAGGGCCATGGCCTGGAGCGACACACTGCCAGGGGCGACGAATGCTACCCGCTGACGTTTTTTCAAGTTGGATAAACACAACAGCAGTTGCAGTTGGTTATGTTGTACATAATAAAGAGTATTCTATTCTATTTCTACTTTTCTTGCCACACCGTAACTTCTTGTCTATCACAAGAAAATCTTACCTAGCCGAATATCCGAAAGAATATTCCTTTTCTTTGTTATTCTACTATGGGGCAGCATAAATATTTGGCCCAGGGCGCCAAATCTTTGAATACGCCCCTGAATGGGCGCCCCCTTAATGGTCGACTAACTGCCACCGTACACGCGGAAGTTGGAACATTTCTAAGAACAATATTGCCTCTATACCACGTAAAACTTCATCATAAAAAAACTTTTTCACAAAAAAAACAACCGACGACGTCCAAAAAAAATACACTAAAAATTAATAAATAACTTTAATTTCGGAAGTCGGTGTTTGTATTTTACTTCTTCGTTATTTGACACCGACTTCCGAAATTAAAGATATTTATTAATTTTTAGTGTATTTTTTTTTGGAAGTCGGTTGTTTTTTTTTGTGAAAAAGTTTTTTATTTTTCACTTTTTAGTTGTTATACCTAAAACTAAAAACCTCAATATAATGGAACGTGGAATTTAAACATTTGGAGAACACCAAAACGTCATCGAGGTACACGTATTTTCCGTTTTTGTTCAGTTTCTCAAAAAGCGTTGAAGCAATTTCGATAAAATTTATATGGGACCACCTCGGGAGTATATTCTTTCAGATAAAAAAAGAATTTTGAAAATTGGTTCACAACTGACGGAGAAATCGCGTAACATACATACAAAAAAAAAAAAAAACATACAGACGAATTGAGAACCTCCTCCTTTTGGAAGTCGGTTAAAAATCAAACATTTGTTTCTTACCTTCTTAAGGAGATACCATCCTCCCATACCGAGCGAGATGATGATACAGATGATGTCGTACGATGTGAACTTGTAGTTGATGATGTCTGAGCGCGTCTCGCCCTCCCCGCGCGTGAAGTGGATGTGGTACGACACGTTGGGCACGGAGGCGGGCACCATGAACGAGATTATTGGGCTGGGTCGAGGAAATACACGTCATTATTAAAACATAAAAGCGAAAGAGGAGCTCGTGGCTAAAGTAATAACAGCCGCACGGGTCAATCCATCAGGTAAGCTACGCTTGCGGGTTGGTCCGTGGATGGGTGATCTTTACATACCGAAACTCCTCCGTGCCTCGGAAAGCACGTTAACACGTTGACTGCCAGACAACAGACACAATTAAAAATCTTTTGTTTGGGGTCACCATGTGTCCCCCATGGCAATCAGTGTGTTAAGCCATTGGTCTCGGCTGTCAATCGTGAATCTTTGACAGTCGTTACGGGTCGTCAGAACCCCGAAAGTCTAACAACCAGTCTTACTAAGGGGTATCATATTACCCAATAACTGGGTTGTGGAGGTCAGATTGGCAGTCGCTCCATGTAAAATACTGGTATTCAGCTGCATTCGGTTAGACTGGAAGCCCCAAGATAGTTGGGAAAAGGCTATGCAGATTGATTTTTTATTAAAACATAAAAAAAGCCTGTAATAAGTACAGAGGTCGGAATTAGGTAGTGTTATTTATGTCATATGTGTATCGAAATGTTGATATTAATATGGATCTTCCCGGGATTTCTAATGGACCATCCCGTGTGGCCAACAATATTACAAATAAATAATAATAATAACCAGTAATGTTTTCTTTTGTTCTCACAAGCGTTGTGTGAACTACAAATGTGGAAACATCGCGCGTGTGTGCATTGGAATTTTGCAACTTCGGACATCCGATGTCGTTGATGTAAATTTGGCAACGTCGCGGGTGCTGTGGTTTCATCATGATCATCAGCCTTTTAATGTCCCCACTGCTGGGTCACAGGCCTTCTCTCTGTGAGAGGGTGTGGGCCGTAATCCACCACGCGGGTCCAATGCGGATTGGTGGATGTCACATATCTTCGAATGTTTGGTTCTAGGACATACCGGTTTCCTCACGATGTTTTCCTTCACCGTTTTGAGAGCAGTGGTGATGAAATAATTTACACAAAGTAAAGCGCCTGCCTGGGTTTGAACTCACGACCTACAACTTGTAAGTCGCGGTCAATACCACTGGGCCACCAATGCTCTTCCACTGGGCCACCACTGCTCTTGCTATGGTTTAAATTGCGTAAAATAAATAGCTTTTTTATTTAACGGATTTTTCTGCTCTTTAAAATAAATCTCGGGATTTGAGGCATATCCACTTTATTCTTTCGCTGTATGAAACCAGTGTAAGTACATAAATAACTCTAACTAATTCGGACCTATGGTAATAATCCTCCCGACCGAAATTCGATCACGGTAGTCAATCTAAACGGAGATTAGCCAAGTACGCAGCAGGTATTATAGTGTACAAACACACGTGCATTCTATGTTCCTCCACTCTCATAGTCCGATGGGACGGCAATCCGACACGACCGGGGAGAGATCAGGCGCTGGACCAACGGCTTTACGTGCTTTACGCGGCACAGGGGTGTCACACATGGCGCATAGTGTTCCACGCGCGCCTTAAAGAGATGTTTGTCAGCCACCACTGACGGGGCCCATCGTGGCCGGTGCCTGCATGCCTAGGGGTTGCGGATAAATTCTTAACAGAGTTACCGCTCCCCTGGGCACTCAGGTAAGGAAGGAACAGGGGTTCAGTAAGAGTCTGACACGCCCTCCCGCTCCACCCAGAGCGGGAGATGTCATTGGATGATTTCCCAACCCAAAAAAAAGGGGTGTCACACAAACAACCCGGGCAGTAATTCCTAATGGAAAAACCCAATAGCACTTTTTGCCCGACCCGGGAATTGAACCCAGGACCTCAAGCTCAGCAGTTGCGCTTGCGACCACGAGGCCGCTTGTATACGACGGGTTAGGCAGGGGTTGTAGTTTTAGTAAACCCAGGGTGGGTTTCACCAGACCTGGTCCAGGCCATTGTACGGAGTGAGAGGGAATGGGAAGCAGTCTCCTCCTGTGAAGCAGCAATGCTCGTGAAGGAGGAGGCGGAACGGGTGAGGGCGACTATGGAGTGGCTCACACGCCTCCAGCCGCAGCTGCTGCATGAGACGCCCTGGGCGTCGGAGGTGGCAGGACTATCTCCGGCCACCGTAGACGCGGGCGAGTAATGGCTAGCTCGCCGTCCGATCAGCACCAGGCCCGTAAGTCGACGGCGCGTAGTGTTCCACGCACGCCTCAAAGAGAATATGTCAGCCACCACTGACTGGGCCCATCATGGCCGGTGTCTGCATGCCAAGGGGTAGCGGATAAATTCGTAAGAGTTACCGCTCTCCTGGGCACGCAGGCAAGGAAGGAACAGGGGGGGGGGGGGTTAGTCAGTAAGTGTCTGACACTCCTTCCCGCTCCACCCAGAGCGTCCAACTCAGAAGTCGTAGGATATACCAGATATTTTTTAGTTTAATTTTATAGAAGGCTAGTCTACTGTCTTCAAATGGGCACAAAGCCAGACTGATTGCTACTGACAGATTTCTGATGAATTCAATTCTCTATTTGAGGAAAAAAACAACATTTTGCTCAACTTGGGAATCTAACCCAAATCCAACTTATACTATGAAAAGTCGGTGTATCTCTTCTTAGAGGCAAGTAATTTTTAGAAAATATCAGCCAACACAGGACTTGATGAGCTTCACTAAAATATTTAGATATTTACAAAATACAATAAAGTAAAATATTCAAAAAACTAAATATGATTTGTTGGATGTTTCTAAATACATACAAGACCTTGAGTGCTTATTAGAAGTTTTATTTAGTTTTTTTATTTTTATTTTTAATAATATTCTTTATTGATTTCTCATATTCACAACCACAGTACAAAGTCTTTGTAAAACACTTAATAGAGACTGGTATCTGTTGTAGGTAAAACCTGTATTACAGATCACCAATATTATCTGTACCACTGTGTCACCAGTAGTGTCGGTCAAGCCAGACCTTTTACGAAAGCACTTACCTCAGAAGATGGCTCAAGGCAAGGACCCCAAGAAAGAAGAAGTATCCCGTGAGCAGCAGATTGATGTACTCCTTGGAGAAGAACTGGAAGAAAATGTACAGGCCGAAGAGAGCGGCGGAGGCGATCAGCGGGAACATCAGCGCGTCCTTGTTCGACATCGTCTCCGTGCGCTCGCCTGACTCCTGCACACAATGATAAAAAGAAAATTAATAATAAAAACTATGGGTTATGGAGCAAAATGGGCGCATACGCAGTAAAATGGGTATAAAAACAGGCCAAGTGCGGGTCGTACTTGCGCACGAAGGGTTCCGTACTATAAAAACGGAAAAATATCATGTCTGTTGTATGGGAGCCCCACTTAAATATTTTTTAATTCTTATTTTTAACAGACTTCGAAAAAGGAGGAGGTTATCAATTCGGATGTTTGTATTTTTTTTTTATTTTTTTTTTATGTATGTTCGGGCATAACTCCGTCATATATTGACGGATTTGCAAAATACTTTTTTTGTTCGAAAGGGGTTTATTCCGAAATGGTCCCATTTAAATTTCAAAAAGATCTGATGATGGGTTTCGGAGACAGACAACGGAAGTCTTCAAAAATTGACAGCAAATCAACCACGATTGCTGCTATCGTATGTCTATGAATTGTTAACACAGTTTAATGGGGAACCACAACTAAAAAGTGAAAAATGAAAAACTTTTTTACAAAAAAATAGAACCGACTTCCAAAAAAAGTGCAAAATAACTTTAATTTCGGAAGTCGGTGTCAAAAAACGAAGACAAAACAGGAACACCGACTTCCGAAATTAAAGTTATTTTGCACTTTTTTTGGAAGTCGGTTCTATTTTTTTAGTATTAATTGTTGTTATAGCGGCAACAGAAATACATCATCTATGAAAATTTCAACTGTCTAACTATCACGGTTCATGAGATACAGCCCGGTGACAGACGGACAGCGGAGTCTTAGTAATAGGGTCACGTTTTACCCTTTGCACCACTGCTGCCCAAAGAACTCTTCTCATACATAAAACGAAAGAACATAAATCCCCAAGCCTACTCAAGGAGAGTTGGCAGTCTCAGAGTTATAAAGAAACAAAACCGGCCAAGTGCGAGTCGGCCTCGCGCATGAAGGGTTCCGTACCATCGTACAATATTATACGCGTCTACTTGTTGCCATTATTAAGATAGAGCAAAAAAAGAAAACACGTTTCTAGTAGGGGAACCCCCTTTAACTTTTAATTTATTATTTGTTGTTTTAGCGGCAATATAGAAATACACATTCTGTGAAAATTCCAACTGTCTGTAGCTATTATGGATCATGAGATACAGCCTGCTGACAGACAGACGGACGGACGGATGGACGGACGGACGGGCAGTGGAGGCTTAGTAATAGGGTCCTGTTGATTACCCTTCGAGTACGGAACCCTAAATAGACAAGATAACAAAATAATTATTCAGACAGTTCACAGAGCAGTCGAAATTAAATAAGTTACTTCTAGGTAAGGTAATCCCGGTGATGTATGTAATGGGCAACTAGTTTCACTCTTCTGACGACCGCGACAGTTCACAAGTGCCAAGCTGCTACACCTCTCTGCCTAGCACTTCAGAGAACAAAGGCGTGCTATTTTGTCAAGATCAAAGGCACAGAACTGGCATAACTCAAATAATTTCTACTATTCGATAGTCCAAAAACCTGACAACTAGTTTTGCGGGGTATTATGAAACTGAGTAGTGGAGGTCAGATAGGCACTCTCTACATAAAAAATACTAGCATTCAACTGCATCTGAGTAGACTGGAAGTCCAAAAAGTTAGACAGATGGTGATATTGTATCATTTTGCTTGACTTGTGTACCCACTTGCAAAATTGTAACCCACGTCCTTCTCATGCACTTACAGCTGACTAGTAAATTGTATTTGCCGTTATTGTTCCCTAGAGCGCGCCGGACGTCGCCAATAAATACGAGCACTTGTGATGCGCCTGACCTAACCCAACTGGTGTTTCTAATCAGTATCGGCCATGATATCGTTTTATATCACAAAGATGAATTGTTCTTGATTATGTGTGCAGATTCTCGTGCACATTGTTTCTTTGTATGTATGCTATTTTCTATGACACCAAGCGCTTCGACCTTTTGAAATGTGAATCTCCAAGACCAACCCGCCTTGGTGAGAGAGAACAACTTCATTTCATTTATTGCAGTAACAATTTTATCACATAATAATTTTAAAAAAAATTACAAAATAAATCATTATTATAACAGTTTATTGTAGGTATAGTATATCAAGTTAGCAGTCTCACGTCTTGCTATTGTATGCCAATTGAATATAAATTGGTCCTCTAACAAGAGTGTAATTATACCATTTTTGCTTGTGATTTCTGTTGCATTTCAAGCCATAATACACCTATCACGTAGTGTGTAAAATGTGAAACCTAGAAATAAATTAACAAGGAACAATGCGGTAAATAAATTGTCATTTTTTTTTGACGGCTGAGCTGGTTTTGAATATACTATTCTACATTGGAACAGCAGCACCGAGAGGTGGGCCGAACTCTGAATCGAACTTTGAACTATGTGACAATCAGTTATATTACTACTAACCACCGAATGAGACTAATGTAAAATACTGAACATATTGTATTTTATTAAACTTATTCTCACTGTTTTGTTCCATCAGATCATAAGTAAATTGTTAACAGATTCAGAACACAAATTTATTGCTATATTATCATACCATATCAAATAAATTGGTACCTTATCAAAAACTCAAAGTCTAGGCTGACACAGCAAATTACTAACTAGCTTTTAACTCTTGCTTCACAGTGGTCACTTTAAGGGAGCACCTGTTTTCAAACAATCCCCAAAAAATTAGTTTATTTTTAGATATTTTGTATAAATAGCACAACTCTACCCTAAGACGACCCACTGACCAATAGCAAAAACTAACATGCCAAAAAAAATATAAAAATAAATGCAATATAAAAAAAAAAACTAACATGCCCTAGACAAAAATTGTGCAGCAGACTTAAAATCATAATTTTAAAGTAAATGACTCGACAGCACGGTTGGCGTAGTGGTTGAGCGTTCGGCTGCAGCACTGCGTGTCACGGGTTCGTTCCCCACACGGAACAAATATTTGTATGGCCTCCAGATAGTTGTTCCGGGTCTGGGTGTCTTGTGTGTGAGTATTAATGTTTGTGAACGCACCCACGATACAGGAGTAATTCCTAGTGTAGGGCAATGTTTAAAAAAAAAAATTGATACCAGGCCAGGCAACATGGCACAGGGGCAGATGAAAGATTGCTACACAAACTTAACTAAATTATAACTCAATATTTAAAAACTGTTTAACGGCATGTTGATCGACTTGAGAGTTGATCAACATTGTCATGAGATGCTAGGACAGCCCAGAGGTGATTGATTGTATTGATGAATAATTAATAATAAATGACACGAAAAAAATACCTACTTACAATTTACTATATCCAAAACATGTTTGAGACATACTATCACATTTTTCAGCCACATATAATTAGATTTGCATAATTTCAAGGCAAAATAAGTACTGTGACTAAAGTAGTTTGTGCATGACATAAATTATTATAAAGTTAGTTTCTTTAATATTTTTCCCTGTTTACCAATGTCTTTTTATTAAGGTAAATGTCTTAGTAAAAACTTAAATATTAAACAGGTGTTTGCCATTTATTCATTGATATTTCCTGCACCACTGCTCTCAAGTGTGAAGGAAAAATTGTATGGAATCCAGCATGACCTAGATCTAAACATTAGAAACGTAACACCTACCAACCTGCACTGGTCTTGAATGGTGGATTACAGTTCACTAGCGAGGCAATATTACAGGCTCATTCTACAGTGATATTTCACTCTCTGGCCAATCCATATGTCTATAAATCTATCTGGTACTCTGGTTTCTACACTCATGGTGGACCATTGTGTATGTACACATAATGTCTTACAAGTAATTTATTATAAATTAATTGCTGTATAGAATTAAACAAATATTAGTTTTGAGCTTGTTTTTTTTTAAAGAGTTTATATTACTAAGAAAAACTAAAAAGTTGATCAGGAAGTATCCATTGAATTATATTCATTTAAAATAGCAAGCAGAAACAACTTCAAGCCACATGTAAGTTGTTAAAAATGATTGACAGAATCTGAACACTGATTGTACCTAAAGTTAATTACATATTACACTAACAGTGACGACCACAGGCATCATTAGATCCGAGAATGTCACGTTGTTTTGAACTTCTTTGCGGCAAGGTCTATGTATAAGATTTGACAGGCAACATATGCCACGATGTGTAACGTGTATCTTTCTCATTGGGTCCAACTAAATTCAACAAGTATGTGATAAAATCATATCGTAGCATCTGAAAAATCTGCCAGAACTTACCTTTTGCTCCTTCAGATATTTCACTGATCGAAAAGCTCCAAAGAATATAGGCAATACAGCCATAATCACTAAACTCAAGTATGCAATCGCAATGCCTTCAATACTTGTCGGCGGCTTTTCTGTAACATTTTTTACAGTTTCCCTGACAGCTTCTTCAATGTTTATAGGGATCTCAGTCGCTGATTCTGCCATTTCGTATGAGTTTTTTGCCAAAATGCGTGGCGAGATGGCTTTCGCACTACGGACCAAGTTTGACAAGAAAATGACAAGTGTACAGTTGGGTGAGTTGGGTTTATAAAGTTGGCAAACGGTAATCATAAATTTAGAGTGGTCCCATGTTGTCACAAAAACCGATACAGGATACAATTCTCTATATTTTATAAACTCTTCAACGTAATAATCTTGTTTTACACTATACTATTCAATTTGTAGGAAACCAATTTAGGAACAATCTAAGTAAGAAATTGGTAGCCAATGATCACATTAGACTAAATTGGACTTCTAAATTGGACAGACGACTCACAAACAAAGCGCGGACGGCCGGGCGCCAACTAGTCGCTCTAAAGGCTCAACTACACCTTCTGATTTCAAAGGACCCAATTTAGGAAACAGGAAGGTGTAATAGCAGTAAGTGTCCGATTTAGTGAGATTGAAAGGTCCCGATTTGACTTCCTAAATTGTGTACGATTTAGGATAGTGTAATCGCATCACCACGATTGAGAGCTAAGTGTTGTCAATTTAGCGACTTTATCGCTACAAATGGCCTAACAGTATTTTTTGTTTAAATTATTATTTAATTTCCATTTTTTTTCTGGGAAAGGGACCTTCCCTTTCCCAGAAAATCTATGAATCTGCTCTTTTTTTTTGGTCCGCTCCTGGTAGAATCAGTTTTAAAAGACTTTATAGCGACTTTTGATATTCTGTATAAGGACTTAAATTTGTAAGAGTTGGCAACACTGCCGACTTAGGAGCCCGATTTAGGAGTCCAATCTAAGATAGTGTTATCGCTCGCTTCCTACTTCCTAGTTAGCTTGTTCCTAAATTGGGTCCCTTGAGATCGGAAGGTGTAATTGAGCCTTTAATCGTAGCGATGCGATTACACTTACCTAAATCGTAAACAATATAAGAATTAAAAAATCGGGACCAATCGCACTAAATCGGAATTTCTGTTTTAACTTCAATAACTAAATTGGTTTCCTACAAATTGGATAGTGGATCTTTATGGAACCGGCAACAAAAGTTTTTGAAAAATATTGATCTTAGTTTCAAAAAGTGTAGCATGAACTTTTTCGGTTCTTATTATTATAATATTGGCAACACATACACATTCCATTCCTTTCCTTCACCTTCCATATGTCAAAATAAGTCAAACACAGGACACTTTCGTTTTTAATTTTTCGCTCGTATTAAATTATTTATCACATTATTGTCATGCCTATGTGCTTAAATAATAGCAATTTTCAAGATATATCATAGGAGGTTATTTTACTCATTAAAATGGAAGTTACGGGTGGCGCAGAGGAAGGTTTTGTCAGGGAATGGGCCCCCTGTTCGCATATTTTAAATTTAATTCCGCCTAGGATACAGACTGGAATATTTTCTAACGAGCTGTGTTTAACATGCGTGGACGCGGTCAGTGAGTACATAGCTTTGGGCACGAACGTGGGGCTGGTGTACTGGTACGATCGGAAGAAGGGAAACATACAGAGACTGCGATGCGAGGTAAGACTGTGTCTTGGTTCAGTGTGTCAGGGACGGGGTTTCCCCACGCAAATCATTGATCGTGCCCTTGCGAGCATTCAATACCAGGCGCAGTTTCAAAGGATGCTAATAATTTTATACCATTATTTAAATGATAGTTGTAGGTAGACAAAAACAATAATAAATTGTTTTGTTTAATTCTGTAGAATATGCCAAGAACTAAGTTATTTATAAATACAATTTAAATTAGTCCTAAGAGTTATTGTTGGTTTGGTTGGAAAAAAATTGATTAAAATGATATTTATTAAATAAAATACATTTACAGTGCCTATTATCTGTATTTTAATCACTACGTCTTAAAAAAAAATATATGAAGTGCTTTTTAGACACAATACAAAAAATATTGGCATTGGACCTCAATTTGATTACAGGCATTGGAATTGTTCGTCAACTGACCTGAGTAATATAATAAACAATCCTACTAATATTATAAATGCGAAAGTTTGGAAGGATAGAATAGAATAGAGAGGGATCTGGATGAAATATGGCACAGAGATAGGATATAGTCTAGAATAGCACATAAACTATAATTTAGAGTGGGAGGAAGTTCTAATACCACACGGGAGAAGCCGCTGGGAGAAGCTAGTAAAACCATAAAGAAGCAAAGATAAAGTATGTCTTTGACTTCTATTGAGTTAACTAACACCAGCCCTTAGCTGTACTCAAATATGATAGTTTACTATCATATAAATTACTCTTATTTAGCTTGGACTCCAAGTACTATGTCAATAATTTTGACTAGAACAAGCTAATAATAATTATTATAAAAAGGCAGCTATAAAAAAGGGAAAGAAGTCAAATAAAACGTAATAAATATATTTATTAATTCCATTCTATAGACTCTTGAACAACAAACTGGCACTGTAAACATTTATGAGTCAACAAGATAAAGAAAACTAAATATAAGATAAGATTATTTTGATTTCTTTGTGAACATGGTTTAATTGCTATACTTAGATAAAATCGGTATCTAAATTACTTACAACATAGATACTTGAACTTTATTTTACTTATGCATGAATCATTTTTGTAAGGTCCGCAACAACATATAATGAAAAAAAAAAATTTTTCCCAACCTGGCACTCAAATATTTACTTTTTGAAAGAAACGGTTATCTCTCTACCACCCTCGTAGCCATTATGTTGCAAAAAAGTAAATAAATAAGTGATTTATTTATTGAGAATGTTTTTATTCCTAGAAACTCATTTGTATTTTTAATCGCACAAGTTCATGCCATAATAGCCTTAATTTTATCTCATTGCCAGTTTTTTTTCACCGGTTTAGTCCCATGGATTATCGTTGGATAAGCCATGGGACTAATTGGGGAAACGGGCAGTACTCTTTTCTTTCTTTTACTTTTTTTTAGTATTTAGTTAGCAACGGATGCCCTTTAAGTTAAAGGGGAAAATCTATAAGTCCGTGATTAGACCTGTCGTACTGTATGGATGCTGGGCTGTGAAAAAGACAGATGAAAAAAGATTGCATGTGGCGGAGATGAGAATGTTGAGATGGATTTGTGGAGTAACGAGAATGGATAAAGTGAGAAATGAGTACATTAGAGGTAGTTTAAAAGTGCCCCGACACGGATTGGTTAGGTTTGAAATCAGCCCAGGCTGTCCCATGGCTGGGCAAAAGCCTTCCAGATACCTTTCCAGCTCTCTGTCTCCTGTCTTCTTCAACCAATCAGTCAGTTTAATATTAGTTTAGGTAATTATTTTTACATCTCCAAATATATTTCAGGCATCAACATCTCCAATAACATACGTAAAGATAGTGAGTACCGTTGACTACATGGTGGGCGCAGGCAATGCGGCCGGTCAGGTCACCGTGTTCCAAATACCCAAGGAGCATCCCGAGAATGTGCCCGACACCTTTAAGCCTAAAGTGGAGCCCAAAGTTGAAAGGTAAGAGATACAATTCTCAATTTTTAGGGTTCCATACCTCAAGAGGGTAAAAAGGAACCCTTATAGGATCATTTTTTGGTCCGTCTGTCAAGATCCTTTTTCTCAAGAAACGTGGAGAGGTATCAAGCATTAATATCAAATACTCAGGTCACCCTTGGCGCAGTGAATAAATCGAGCTTCAGTCAATGCAATCATAAAGATACGGCCGTTTATGCCGCATATTTTAACACTCTCAAAGGAATCAAAACCTATAGTGTACTTCCTGTTGACCTAGAATCATGAAATTTAACAAGAAGCATTGGCATAGAGCACAAGTAAAGGAAAAAATCTGAAAACTGTAAATTTGTAGATACATTGCAATTATTTTTTTTGTTATGGTTATTACGTACGTCGCGACTAGTTTGCCAACAGCAATGGTAAACTGACGTCGACCTATTATCATAATCCATCACTTGAACGTGATGGAACGAACTATCTACATACCTACAAGTTGGTACGGAACCCTCGGCCTCGGTGCTCGAGTCCGACTCGCACTTGGCATACACACAGTCATACTTTATTAAGAAAATCTTACGTACTTAAATCAATCAAGGTAAGGTTAGCTGCAGGTGTCATTCTCCAGTTATTCCCATACCGATGGAAAAATTAGTATGTTTATATGTATGTGCAAATCCTACAACCAATAGTACCGAATTTGTAAACAAAAAAACAATTTAAGTATATTAATTTTATTCTGTGTTTATCCTGTGCAAGTTACAAATAAACATTAATTTTCTTTCTTTTTTTATTGAATTACTTACTTTTAATTTCCAACAAAGATTCAAAATTTAGTATTTATTTATTTATATTTCACACAATGTAAACATAGTTACAGACAATGTTAACTTATTGAGTACATAACCCTGGTAGGGCGCAGCAATTAACTTGTGACTAAAACAATTTTACAGTATGTTAAGGGTCTACTAACGGTCCAGTGGCGCCCTCATTGAATAAAAAATCGTAGCATAGCACAGAAAATAAATATTAAAATATCCAACTTCACGTTTGTTACAAAGAGGATAAAGCATTTTTATTTATACAGGTCTCAAAATGTTTCGTATCCAAAGTAGTAGGCAAAAGTGTCAGAAACGGCCGTTTTTGGTGGATACGAAACATTCTAAGACCTGTTTTAACAACGTAAAAATGCTTTATCCTCTTTGTAACAAACGTGAAGTTGGATTTTTTAGTATTTATTTTCTGTTCTATGCTACGATTTTTTATTCAATGAGGGCGCCACTGGACTGTTAGTAGGGCCTTAAGTCGTTATTAGCTGCCAACCACCTTGAGTTAGCTTGCGTGTTCTGCGCTGAGCTCAGCCGAAATTAGACGCATTATTAATTTATTACACATAAAACAACAAGTATTAAACTAAAACTTTGAGACTAAATTATAAATAATTAAATGATCTTTAAAATGGTGAAGGTTTTATAAACATACGCTTTATAGTTTTTGCGTGATTTTCATTTTTTTATCCGCGTTAGACATAACTTTACAAATGAATTACACAATGATATAAAAATATAATTTCAAATATTCTCAGATCAAATTACGACGGAAGTAGTCTAGAGTAACATATTATATTTTTTTCAAAGAAATAAGACTAGTCGTTTAGACGTGATGTTTAATTAAAAACCATTAAAAGTCGTATAACTGCGCCTTAATATACAAATAAAATTGTGGGCTATATTATATAATTTAAATATTTAACTTAAACTATTTTATTATTTTAAGGTCTTGTCATCCATAAATTCTTCAATACTGTAGTAACATTTTTCTAAGAGCAATGATTTTAATCTGGCTTTAAATATACATCATAATGTTTTCGTGGTAGTAATCATAGTAATGGGGCACTTGTGATAAAACCTTGGACATAAATAGAAATAAACTACTTTGTTCATAATGATCTTTATTATCATCTATTAGTGAGCCTATTTCTTCAATAATCAATTAGTTTACTGAACAATATACATTGTATTCATAAAACAATGATACGGCTTTTGGAAAGTGGTTTTCAATCATAAGACAGTATTTGCATGTTGCACGGAACAAGTTTATATTAAAAGTATTTATATAAATCAAAATTATATAAAAATAATATATAATTCGTAAATAGGGTTAAAGAACTGAAATAAATTTTGAACATGCATAAACTAACATTTAATTTAATTTAATTTTTTTTAATGTAACATAGTTTAATTCTAGGTGCACTACTACCAATGTTATGGGCCAAATATGTCTGAAATTTGTCTTTTTTTTTATAAACGCCAAATTGTACTTTGATAGCGTCGTAGCACTCGTATGCATTTTTGTTAAAGTTTTCACTTCTGTCGGCACTCCCGGAGTACCACTCTTTTTTTTCCTCTTTTACAACAGCTTGTTCGACAACATCCCGCTATCAGAGTACTGTAACGAATTATTTTATTTTCTCATTTTTATACTTATTTCTTCTGGACTATTAAATCCTGACCTTTGTAAAACCACAAGACGCAACTGAACAAAAATATTATGAATATTTATAGCGTCAAGATGTTCTACATAGATTTAATACTTCACAATATATTGTAATAATATCGTGAGGAAATCGGAATTTCGTAGAACAAAAATTCGAAGACATGTGACATCCACCAACCGGTAGATACATTTGATACTTCACAATATATAGTAATAATATCGTGAGGAAATCGGAATTTCCTAGAGCAAAAATTCGAAGACATGTGACATCCACCAACCGGTTCCCTCTCACAGAGAGGAGGCCTATGCCCAAAAGTGGGAACATTGAAATTGAAAGGCTATGCTATTATATGAGCTATTCAGTTAGTAGCGATACTAAAGACACAGTGTGTTGAATTCGTAATACGATGTGTTTTTTATTTGCAGATACACAATAGGCGAATTACACAAGAGTAAAATCACAGCAATAGAGTGGTCCAAGAACGGCATGCGACTGTTCTCTGGTGATAAGAACGGCGTTATCATAATGACTGAGATCGACTTCTATATGGTAAGTGTCATTCGCTGTTATCCAACCAAGGTAATATAGGACAAGTAGTCGCCTTCCAAATACAATGTCCCACCCAGTAGCGACAAGACGACGCGCGCTGTTTTTCTGCGCGACTCAAGGAAGCGCAATGTGTTTATCAGCCTTTGTGGCACTATAGAGACCAAACGCGTGGGCCGATTTTGATAATTCTTACGTCAATTGATTCGTCTTAATTTTGCGAGTGCTATTAAAGACATGACAGTAATCAAAATACAATGGCAACAACCAGACGCCATATTGTGTAAAAGGAAAAAAAAAATCGACGAACTATATTAAGTGGGGTATCAAAATAAAGGATTCAAGGAGGCGATTCCAAAAATATAACTTACTCGAATGTAGAAAATAAAAATAAACAATATTTTCAAAAAACGCGACTATGAAAAACAACTGAAGCTGCATCAGACTGCTTGAAAAGTGACTTGTTTGCAACTTTTTAGTTGTTTTTTAAGGTGCGTCCAAACATTGAGCAGCAAAGGCGCGGCAGCAACACGCGGCGTGTCCAGGAAACAATTTTGCCGCGCTCTAGTTAGGACAATTCGACGAATGTTTGCGCGGCAATATGCGAGACACGCCACGCATTTGAATTCAGTCTAAACCTAAACTACAATGAAGGCGGTTATCAGTGTTTTAGCTCAGCTTATTATTCGAAATCGTTAAATGAGCCATATATTTTAATCAGTCTAATTGATGTTTCATTGTCCATTTGAGAAGCGCAAACACGTCCAGACACGATAAACGATGAACTATACTGAGCGAGCAATGTTTGCGCGCGGCAGCTAGTGGTGTTCAAAGTTGCTTTTTGGCAATCACTTGTTAAATGCTTTGTGCTAAAAGTTTTAAGCAGACTTTGTTAAATGCTTTAATTTAACATGCTTTTTTTTATTCGTGTCGCGTAAGTACTTGTTGTTACGGACAAAAAGCTAGCGCGGTGTCTGTTAACTGAGAGTAATACTTTTATGAGTATTATTACATCGCGTTTATGAATAAACAATGAACTTTCCTTCATACTTTGCAGGCTTAGGACTGTCTATAATTGATTGAGTGTTATTTTGTGTTATTACGAAATAAATTGTTATTATGCAACGGCGTATTTAAAAGTTCATTCATCATCATCACCATCATCATCATCATCAACACAATATCTCACTCAATCTCAATCAAACGTCCTTACACATTTATAAATTCAATAATGCGTGTCCTATCACTGTTTATTAACACAAAAAACATTTAGCATAATAACATACCTAACTGATTTATTTAACACGTTAAATTATTACGTGATCGCGAGTTGTTACGATCCTGCTTACGACTTACGCGTGTTTACGCGAGTGCGTCGAGTGAAATGTGAATTATGTTAAAACCAGATAAGCAGATAAGCAAAAAGCAACAAGTTAGAGCCGCGTAAGCATTTGCTTATCTATATTAAAAAAAACACGTTATTTATAATGCTTTCTGTTAAATTAACCACCACTAGCGGCAGCTAGATCGCAACGTTCACGCGCGGCTGTTGTTCAAATACAGCGCGGCAAGCCGCGCGCGGCACGCCGCGCACGCTTGCTGCTCAATGTTTGGACACACCTTTAGAGTTAGGTTTTTTTTTTAAATAGCTTTTTTTATGAGTGTTTTCTCGCATTTCAACTTATGAGGCGGTCGACTGCTTAACCGGACATGCCTGTGGCGACCTTAATAATTAAAGCCTCCAGCCAGGGCTTATAAAAACTTAAAACTAAGCGACTACACGCTAAGGGCACCCCCTGTGGGGTACGGGCCTCAGCTTAGGGCGTCACTGGGGTGCTGACAGCAAGGGACGGGCTGGATCGAATGTTAGTTTTTAACACACATTTCAGTGAGAGAATCCGAATTTTAATTTAAAATTCGATCTTTCAGTCTTTCAATGAAATGTGTGCCTTTTATGTAGTAAATCAATTCCAAATTGTATTGCAATCTTAAAAACGCGCGCTTAGAGCAGCATAACCCGTTCCCGTTCCGTTCGTAGCGTCAAAATCCGTTGAATATTTGCGGATAGCTACTTTAACATTTATTTATTTACACTTCATGCAACAAAAGTACAAAGGCGGACTTATTGCCTTAGGCAGTCTCTAACAGTCGACCAAGGGTGGTGGAGAGATAATAAATGGGAGGCGCATAAAAAAAAAGAAAGTATTATTAAGTAAAAATAATAAAAAAAGGGGAACGAATATATACAGGGTGTAACGGAAAGGTGTGGTCATATTTTAAGAACTGCATCTGCCCATCGATATGAACAACTGTCTTCAAGAAAACCTGAGGAAATTCTCAAAAAAAACTTTTACCTCCCATACAAATATTGATCAACTGATGAAAACTTTGTATGGAAAGTCCAATATTTTTTTTGGAAATTTTCAGTTTTTTCTTATAGAAAGTTGTTCATATCCATGGGCAGAACTGGTTCCTAAAATATGACCACACCTTTCCTTTACACCCTGTATACATATACTAATAATAAACATACAATCCAGTATGGTGCTGGTAGGGATCTTGACCGTACATCCGAGATTGTCCTGATAGCCGTGGTATACCTCTCCACTCCATAAGCACCTCAGAGTATGTTGCCTCCTTGTTGCTACGTCACACTACGTGCTAGCGGCCGTTTTTGGGGCCTATTTATTGAGGGTGCAAGTCACCCCCTTCCTTTTTTACAGATGTATTATAATAACATTGTACAGACGCCAGCAAATGTCGATAAGAATTCTCACAACGTATTAGTTTGACGTTTAGTTTGACTTACGACCTTCTATTTTCAAGTTTTCGCCAACAAATGATTGAATTCAATAAATAACTGGATATAAACAATTATATTTTATTTTAATAAATTTTAATATCCTTTCATTGTTACGTTATTCATATTATGAATGGTCTAAGTGGGTATACTTCCAACAAACAATCTTACACGTAACATAGATTCGAAAGAGTTACCTCGCCCCTGGGCACTCAAGTCAGGGAAGAACAGGGGTGGGTTTTAGTCAGTAAGAGTCTGATACGCCCTTCCGCTCCACCCTAGAGCGGAAGAAGTCATAGGATGATTTCCCACCCCCAAAAAAAAACGTAACATAGGTAACGGTTACAAGATAACTTTTTAGTCTAGGTAACAATTCGACGTCACAATTCTCATAAATGTTTAATTTGTAAATATAAAGAATAAACATTTTTATTAAACACGTCTTTTTATTTCCACCTTACAACATCGAAAAGATGTAACAACCAGCACATGACATTTTTGCGCGAATTTTATCAATGCAATGGTAAGAACAAGTCGCCTCTGTGACTGTGTGATGCGTATTCAATGGCACAGAAAAATAATAATGATGTTTTTAAGCTCAGTGCGACGACAGTTCCTTAGTGTGTGTTATCTGTGGAATGTGGATACTCATACACGCGCACACATACGCACGGAAGTATCGTGCTCGCTCGGTTCGTAGCAATGTAATCTTTAGCGTTCTTATGGACTTTTGCGGCCTCACTGTACAGACAGGGGCCATAGTCTACATAGTTCTTGGTAACCAGTCCACTTAGCCTTCTAAAACCATAGCCCGATATCTTTGTTTTCCTTATTTCGCAATAGTTTCACACCAACCGGGGTTGTCCTTGGGTGCACTTGTATAGCGCGTACAGGAATCCTCTCAGGGGGGCCTCTGCGAGTTGGTTTCGGCTTCTCGTACGCCTTCCAAAGGTCCGGGACCTCAGGGTTCCGAGAAATCTAAACATACATATAGGGTGACTGGTAATTAGTGACCGATACTTAAACACGTGATTGTGCTCATGATTACAAACAACTTTCCCAAAAAAACTTTTTTTTTATACGTATTCACTTTTTTCACAATAACAACAGTTTGAAACTCGCGCACGCGTGAGGGCAGTGACCGCCGCGATCAGTTGTTAGCACTGAGGCAAAGGGAGCGGTGCGGGCGGCAGGGGAGCGTGAGACGCTACTACTAGTAAATTTGCCCTTTCCCGAGGTCAGACTATCAGCTGATAAATCGTGCCTACTTTTAATGTTACGGCGCGCGCGGTCTTAGATATTTTGTAGTTATGCGGGCATACGTTGCATCTTAAAAGTGTTAGTCAAACATGCTATCTTTAAAAATATTTTTTTTTAAATTTAGCAACAACCGAAACATGTAGGTGTAGGTACCTACATGTTGCTTAGGTACAACGAAAACGGCACGTGGTGGCCGGCCGAGCGGGCTTGCGAGCCGTGCTCTGTACGATACGAGACCGCGTCTAACAGCTGATTTCGGCGGTCATTGCCCTCGCGCGCGCGCGCGCGCGTATTTCAAACTGTTGTTATTGTGATAAAAGTGAATAAGTATAAAAAAAAGTTTCTTTGGGAAAGTTGTTTATAATCATGAGTACAATCACGTATTTAAGTATCGGTCACTAATTACCAGTCACCCTATATATTGGCTGATCTGTCAGACAACAGACACAAAAGATAATTTTTTGTTCGTGGTCACATATGACCTACGTGACGGGACAGATGAGGTTATATATTGGGTTCCCACCTATGAAATTCGCGTTTTTTTTTCACAAATAGAGAACCTCGTCACTTCTATGAATTAAAATATTCATCAATTGCTTGATATTATATCGAATAATGACCGTCATAGACAACTGCTAATAGTAAAAAAACCTTATTACTTATAATTTTATACAAAAAAAAAAAACCTTAAAAATCACTCCTCTTTTTGTTAGCAGAAATCAAACCACTATTTATTTTGACTTAGCTGAAACTTATTTTTATTGTTTAATCTAAGAGGCACACGTTATCTTATTTTTTAAATATTATTGCATAAAAGTTTTAAAACATTAGTGTTCATAGTTGTTAAATAAATTAAGAAAATGTTAGTATGTAAAATGCAACTTCTTTAAAATTCTCCACACAAAACGCTGATTTCATAGGTGGGGACTTAATATTTAATATAATACACACACATTCCTGAGTATGATTCGGTAGAATTTTTGTACGAATAGATTAGGTTATGTAAACTGGACAATCTATTTAACTATCTTATTACCGTTACGCTCCAAGTTTTATTTTATGTTTTTAATTTATTTACTAGCGACCCTCCCTAGCTTCGCATATCTATAACAGAAAAACCTTTAAGAAGTACCTATATGTAGTTTAAACCTGAAAAATATAATTTGTTCGGAACCCGAAGCGGTCAAGTCCGACTCGCTCTTGGCCGGTTTTTTTATTTAGAAAGTTTTAGTCAGATATTTTTTATGAGTTTAGAAATTTCAAACCAGTTCCGGTGTCACTCAATCTAGTTTTTATTATTGATAGGATCGCGTTTGAACACTTAAATTTATAGTTAGGTACTTTTTAGGGTTCCGTACCCGAAGGGTCCAAACGGAAACGGAGCCCTATTGCTGATTGCCTATTGTTGAAGAATTTTTTAACTTCCCATTGACCTTGAAAGGTGACGTTTATTATTGAAGTTATACTTCTTTTGGCGCGTTAGGGCAAAATTATGAGAGTAAATTTTTGCGATGCGCGCGCACACCGTCACATAAAACCGTCACCCTGAAGTTAGCTAGAACCGACACCCTGAAGTTAGCTATAGTCTGTGGTTCATGAAGAATGATTGTTTTCCTTTTGTAAACTTTGTGACAGTTTGGTTTTTTATCTTGTTACGCCAAAGAATTATAACTTCTTACGTGCAATTTTTTATTTATGTTTTACTAACAAATACCAATATATTGATAAATCAGATTTTTCTTTGATAATTCACACAAATGTGCGAAGTCCGACACGCACTTGACCGGTTTTTCTTTCATAGAAAGCTTGACTATAAAAAAAATTAAAGTAGATTGCTACTTTTGTAATTTCAGTTTGTTATTTAATGTATATTTATTTAATGTATTCCTATCCCCTTATTTATTTATTTTTTTGTATTTTTTAACCGACTTTCGAAAAAGGAGGATGTTCTATGTTCGACTGTATGTATGTTTTTTTTTTCTTTTTTTTTTTATGTATGTCCGCCGATTTCTCCGTCAGTTGTGGACCGATTTTCAAAATTATTTTTTTTTATCCGAAAGAATATTCTCCCGAGGTGGTCCCATATAAATTTTATCGAAATTGCTTAAGCGCTTTTTGAGAAAACGAAAAATACGTTTACCTCGATGACGTTTTGGTGTAGGTACTCCAAATGTTTAAATGCCACGTTTCATGTTATTGGGGTTTTTAGTTGTGGGGTATAACAACTAAAACGTGAAAAATAAAAAACTTTTTTACAAAAAAAACAACCGACTGTCAAAAAAATACACTAAAAATTAAAAAATAACTTTTATTTCGGAAGTCGGTGTCAACTATCGAAGAAGTAAATTACAAACACCGACTTCCAAAATAAAAGTTATTTTTTTAATTTTTAGTGTATTTTTTTGAAAGTCGGTTGTTTTTTTTTATAAAAAAGTTTTTTCTCCTGCTACTCTGACACACGGTGTCTACTTCTCTTTTTTCCATCTCTCCTTTCGCAGGTATGCTGGAAGAGATTTCATTAGAAATAAATATCATCTTTGTGACTATTTTTCTATTTCCTTTTACGTTTATTATACAGCATGTAACAAAAACCCTGTTTGATCCGATAAAGGCGTATTCCTGGTTTACCATACGTACTAGAAAAAGTTGTAAAAAAATTTAACTCATAAAAACTAAAAGTTATACATTTTTTATTTTTATAGAATATGCGAAATTTAACACTAAATATGGAAAATTTTCATAGGTTGACAACACTCCATCGGCCGGCGAAATCTTTTCATTTTTACCTATTTTAATTTCAAACGATATCGCCCTGCACTAGCCGCGCTGTAGGCACTTTGTCTCGCTCAGGCGGCCTTTTTGAAAGGAAACAGTAGGTGAACCTTTTCGAGCGGTCAGTGTTGCCTTTGATGAGCTTTTCTTTTTTAATTAATTATTTTCATTGGGGAAAAATAATTATCTCGTATCCATTAAAAGACTACGTATATGTGTACGCAGTATGATACCAAGTAATACCCTTCAGGATCGGACAGGGTTTTTGTTACATGCTGTATGTGTGTAAATGAATTATTAACTAAATAAACATGTTCCCTTTTTTGCGCAAATCGATAATAGAAATGTGTTTACGCTCTAAACTTTCCTTGTGCTCGCCGGAAAGATTCTGAGTAATACAACATTTAAATATACATTATAATCATTGGCGGTAATTACCGTCGATATTGTACGGAACGGAAACAATGATAATGTTGTGGCCAGTGCTCCGGCAAGGTTGCTTTGTTTAAGGTCTCTTTTATAGGTCACGATTATGAGTTTGTTAGTAGCTCTGAATGAGCGTAGAAAGAAATTAAATTAAAAAAAAAGAATATTTTCAAAAAACCCGACTGTAAAAAACAACTAAAAAGTTACAAACAAAACAAGTCACTTTTCAAGCAGTCTGATGCAGTGTAAAGAAATTTTTCTTCCTCCGGCTAGCGTCAGAGATATTTATGGCATGAGACCCTGGTTACCTATCTTCGGGTTTATTTCATGAGGTATGTATGCAGTAAATAAGAGTCCTTAGATTTTGGTCTTCACATATATCACATTTATTTTCAACACTGCATCACACAAGAGAGCACTCCGTTTACAGAAAATTGTATGTTTAACTTACAATTTATGATGAAACATTTTTACCCTATCGTTCGAAGATTATAGGTCCAGTTCAGAGGTCCTCAAGCGGCATCTATGCCGTGGTCATCTAATCCTGGGCATTTCTGGACACGTGGATGCTTGTGTACGGAGCCTTTTGCTATTGTCAAAACCGCATTGTTCTTCCAAAATATAATGAAAACTATGATCCGACCTTTTTAATGTTTTTGCATAGTAATTAAATCTAACGTAGGAACCCTGCCAACAAATAGAAAGATTTGATGAGACTCCTGAATGCCACGCGCTTAAGACTTAGCATCAGCACAGAAAAAAAACCCAAAAAGACTACTTACATCGTCCTACATTCTTATGCTTACAGCATTTGAACTTGACTCTGGTCCCTTTCACACCTCGAGCCATCATAAGGTGCTTTTAGGTAGTTTTTTTTCCAATAAATAAAATTTCTTAGACAGACTCGTTGCAGATCAAGTTGGAGAAAAGAAAAACGTCAAACGTCAATCTGTCATCTGTCAACTCGCAAAATAACGCTTCATTCCACGAATCTAAATTTATTCTATTTTTAGGTGTTACAGCAGTTGGTGGCAGTTATTTTAGTTCAATTATTGATTTCATGCCACCAACTGCATCTGACTGCGTGAAAAGTGACTTGTTTAGGACGTTTTAGTTGTTTTTTACAGTCGGGATTTGGGAAAGTATTCAATTTTTAATTTTATACATTTTAGTGAGTTATATATTTAGAATCGCCTCCTCAAACCCTTTATTTTGATACCCCACTTAATATAGTTCGTCGACTTATTTTTTTTATTTTACACAATATGATGTCTGGTTGTCCCTATATTGTATTTTGATTACCGTCATGTCTTTAGTAGCACTCGCAAGATTAAGACGAATCAATTTACCTACGTAAGAATTATCAAAATCGGCACACGCGTTTGGTCACCAAAGCGTTACAAAGGAACAAACATACATAGTATACCTACATAGGCTGATAAACACATTACCCTCCCTTGCGTCGCACAGTCGGGTAAAAAATGCTCCAGCCGCTTAGGTAACAGACGTACGTAAGGCCTATTCCTAATTGATTCCCTCAAGGTGGATCGATGATCTGCTGACGGCTGCGGAAGTCCTATGCATGCGAGAAGCACAGTACCGGAAGAGCTTGGAGGAGGCCTATCTCCGGCTGAAATGATAATGATTCCTAGTTTATTAACCTACTTCTAAAAGGAGGAGGTTATCAATTCGGATGTTTGTATTTTTTTTTATGTATGTTCGGGCATAACTCCATCAAATATAGAGGATTTGCAATATTCTTTTTTTGTTCGAAAGGGCTTTATTCCGAAATGGTCCCATTTAAATTTCATATAGATCTGATGATGAGTTTCGGAGACAGACAACGGAACTCTTAAAAAAATGACAGCAAATCAACTGCGATTGCTGCGATCATATTATGTCTATGTAGTGTTAACACAATTTAATTGGGAACCACTACTAAAAAGTGAAAAATAAAAAGAAACGAAACCAGAAACACCGACTTTCGAAATTAAAGTTATTTTGCACTTTTTTTAGAAGTCGGTTCTATTTTTTTGTTTTGGAAGTCAGTTCTATTTTTTGTAAATGTTTTTTTTTATTAACAACTCTGCTATCAATCTTGTTCTTTGTTATTTTGATGATTCCAATTTAAATGTGCTTAACCCTAAATTCAGCACGTCACAGCGTTAGCATTTGCCTCGTAAAAATCTTTCAGAGAGCAGTTGTTGTTGTACTCATGCCGTGCTCTCTGCACGGCATGAGGTGAGGCATTGTTTGGGTAGCTCCGCAATCGCATTGTGACGCATTTGAGTACCCCCATTTGACTGAGTTGTGTATTTTTGCCGCAGCATCTCTGCAAATCAATGGAGATAGTGAACGAAGAACACGAGATAGTTCAGATGAGCTACTATCAGAACACACTGCTGGTGTCCAGCGTGTACCGCAGCATCGTGTGTGAGCGACGGGACGCGCGCTGGCACGTCAACCAGCTGGGCAAGAAGGAGCGCAAGAGGTGAGCACACGGTCTGTGACAGGCAAACATACAGATGAGCTACTACCAGAACAGAATACACTGCTGGTGTCCAGCACCCTTAGCCAAAATACATTTTTGTAAACGTTAACGCTAACGCTTCGTGCAAAATATATGGCAACGACGTTTTGCACGAAGTGAGGCAAGACTAGTCATGACCGCCGGGACCAATGGTTTAATGGGCAAAAAGTCAGCGACTCGCGGCGACGTGTTCGTAACGAACTCACTGCTAAACTTTATCAATAAAAAGATTTGCTGTGGACATGTGGTAATCCGTTGCCCTTGTACGTCCACACGATACAGATTTACTTAGTAATACACCGAAATTTGTCTGCACTGCTGTCTGTATACGCAGATTTCTATACAATTTTTTCTTCTAGGCAAGCGTGCTCCATCTTCGACCACATCATCGCTTACCATCAGGTGAGATAGTGGTCAAACGCGTGCCTATCAAAAACAAAAAAATAGAAATGTCTGAGCAACATTTTTTTTTTTGGTGTCGGGTAATCATCCAATGACTTCTCCCGCTCTGCGTGGAGCGGGAGGGCTTGTCAGACTCTTACTGACTAAAACCCACCCCTGTTCCTTCCCTGCCTGAGTGCCTAGGGGTACGGTAACTCATTTTCAGAATTTATCCGCTACCCCTAGGCATGCAGGCACCGGCCACGATGGGTCCATGTCGGTGTATTACTACATAAGTCTGTATTTAGCCTATATCGTGTGGACGTAAATTTACGGTCACGTGGCGATCCGTCGCGAGTTGTGACCATACATACGGTGACGGAAGAATAAAATCGTCTCGTGGCGATCACACGACGGTAGCCGAGCGAACTCGTGGCGATTCACTTGCGCGTGAAGGTGGTGTCTTAAAAAGAGATTTCATTAAAGAAGGCCTTCAATGTTCAAATCTTCTTTCGTGTTTGCAAATTACAGCTCTTTGGTCAAGTGATGTGATTACCAACCCGAGCCTGCGGACGGTGAGTAATGGGTAGCTCGCCGTCCGATCAGTACCAGGCCCGAGAGTTGGCGGCGCGTAGTGTTCCACGCACGCCTCAAAGAGTTGTCAGCATTCATGACGTGGCCCGTAATGGCCGATGCCTGCATTTTTTTTTTGTGGGGTGGCCGATGCCTGCTTAGGGGTTGAGGATAACTTCGAAAGAGTTACCTCGCCTCTGAGCATTCAGGGCAGGGAGGAATAGGGGTGGGTTTTAGTCAGTAAGAGTCTGACACGCCCTTCCGCTCCACCCAGAGCGGGAGAAGTCATTGAATGATTACCCACCACAAAAAAAAAAAAATTGAAGTGATTACGAACGAACAAAATTTAATTTTTTATGAAGATACGGTTAGCCACGAAAGAGCTGGCGAGACGCGTATCGCGAGGGCTGATTTGAGGAAGTATGGGAGTATTTGGGGGTGCCATTTGCCCAGTGCAGGTTAAAAAAAAAAGAGTGGCGCTTCGGGAGTGCCGACAGAAGTGAAAACTTGAACAATAATGCCCAACGCGCCTAAAGAAGTTTTCTCCTCAATTAATCCAAATAGCGGTGTCGGTGGCGGGTTCAATTGTTTTTTTCCATCTCAAAAATGCCCAACGCGCCTAAAGAAGTATTCAATTGAAAAGATTTTGCAAAATTGTTTCCCTAATCATTTATTGTGGTATTATTACTGTTTGTGTGGTTTTATCACATGCTTTATATTGCTGGCAGCCTGTGCGCGTTGGGCGCCACGTTCCAGCACTCGTACGCGCGCGGCGGTCCGGCGGCCGCCTACTGCGCACGCGCCGGCCTGCGCCTGTGGCGCGCCGACGCGCACGGGAACGTGCTGCAGACGCTGCTGTTCAAGGTATGTGACATGCTCCATCATCAGCCTTTTAATGTCCCCACTGCTAGGGCACAGGCCTCCTCTCTGTGAGAGGGTGTGGGCCGTAATCCACTACGCGGGCTCACTGCGGGTTGATGTCACATGTCTTCAAATTTTTGGTCCTAGGACATGCCGGTTTCCTCACGATGTTTTCCTTCACCGGTTTGAGAGCAGTGGTGATGAAATAATTTACACAAAGTAAAGCGCCTGGCTGAGTTTGAACTCACGACCTACAACTTGTAAGTCGCGGCCGTTACCACTGGGCCACCACTACTCATAATCATAAATCATTTATTTGCCAATAACGTAGGTAAACAGATAACATGGTAATTTTAAAGATAGTCCCGATACATTTTGCCTTACGGCATGCAAAATTATTTAACACGATACGTCCACCAAGATTGCTATTATCATTTTGTCAGGATTACCCCAAATTAATTGGAAAAAGGGCAACAAGATATAATAATTTTGTTTGCAATCGTTTTTTAAGTTAGAATATTAGTAAAGACTCATAACCAAAGTGGTATTGTCTGGATGAACAACAGTATCTTGTTAATTTTGGATCATAATTATTAAATGAATAATCAAATGTGTTTATGGTAAAAATACTGTATACTTACATCTCTTTTCATTTCTCATTCACGCACTCGACTGTTTTCCTAAAAAAAAAAAACAACCGGCCAAGTGCATGTCGGACTTCGCACATTTAGGGTTCCGTACCAAATGTATTTTTGACTATTTGTGTGGCTTTGGGTCAACAAGATGCTTATACTGTGAAAATTTGAAGACTGTAGCTCCAACCGTTTGGCCGTAAAACCTGTGTGACAGACGACGGACAGACAGACAGACACGTAAGTGACAGCAATATAATAATTTTAATTCATAATTCTTTATTGTACACCAAAAATTTCACATAGAAGAGAGATGGGGGGGTGAGAGATTTTTTATTATAATATCCTTTTCCATTTTAAGTGGGAACAGGAGCTGCGATTATCCATACAATTATATCCCCTTATTTCTTCCTGAATAATGCCTCTAGAGCAATTTTTTTTTTATAAAGTTAAGGTCTGCTGTAGACACGTCCCTGTCATTCCCTTTTGTCATCAACTAATAAGTAAAGAAAATATGACCCTCCAAAAATTGCAAAAAATTACCCATTTTTACCGCCGTGAAAGGACTACCAGACAATTTCGAAAAGTTTTTAACATAAAACATTTAATAGGAACCTATACATACACTTTCTTGAAATTTTTGTGCCAAAAATAATTTAATCGGCTTAATTTTCGAGGAGAAAAAAGGGGAACACGAAACGTCGATCTCGTCAAAAATTTTGTGATAATATCGGTCTGAGCTGCAGCTGTCCCTTTCGCACTCTACGGGGCCAGGCTTGAGACAGCACGGCGACAATAGTTTCTTCAAATACCTATTTTTGAAATTCCTCGCAGGCCCTGGTCCCTCTTAACAGTTTTTTTTA
This sequence comes from Polia nebulosa, assembly GCA_951329385.1. NCBI lineage: Eukaryota > Metazoa > Arthropoda > Insecta > Lepidoptera > Noctuidae > Polia > Polia nebulosa. Next base: position 28,879,789 of record OX589605.1, on the reverse strand, counting down.
TTTATTTTTTTGGGTCGGAAATCATGAAATAACGTCTGTCGCTCTGGATGGAGCGGGAGCGCCTGTCAGACTTACTGAGTAAAACCCACCCATATTCCTTCAGGTGCCTGCGCCAGGGCAAGGTGACTCCTTCGATCACTTCGAGCCTGGCATGTTAACATTTGAGCTCTAACTCCAGGAGGCGATATCAAACCCCCTGACGATAGCGGAGCTGCTGAACCCCAGCGCCCACGTGCACTCGCACAGCGCGCACGAGTACAACCTCGGGCCGCTGCACGTGTTCCGCGACCACTTCCTGGTGTCGCACAACGACCACGTGCTCTACATCCTGGACCCGCGCTCGCTCACCGCCGTCGCCGTCGTCGATAACCTCAGAAGGTAAATAATTCATTTATGTAAAAACTAGCTTTTTGTCGTGACCTATCCCGCGGGAACTGTTAGTTTTCCCGGGATAAAAAGTAGCCTATGTTACTACCTGATAATTTAGCTTTCTATTGGTGAAAAACTGGTTAAAATCGGTTCAGTAGTTTTGGAGCTTATTCGATACAAACAAACAAATCTTTCCTCTTTATAATATTAGTATAGATCATCACCTGCCCGCGCCTTTGCCCAACTCGTCGGTCGGCTTCCAGTCTAACGGGATGCAAATGAATAATAATAATAATAATATACCAGTATCTTACATGGAGCGACTGCCTATCTGACCTCCACAACCCAGTTACTGAATAATACGATACCTCTTGGTAAGACTGGTTGTCAGACTTTTATGCTTCTGACGACTCGTAACGACTGTCCAAGATCCACTATTGACAACCGGGACCAACGGGTTAACGTGTTTTCCGAGGCACGGAGGACTCTAGGTATATAAAGATGGTCACCCATCCATGGACCAACCCCGGCACGCGTAGCTTAACCTGATGGATCGACCCATGCGGCTGTTATTACTTTAGCCACAAGACAAAAAAAAACAAAAAAAAAATTTTATTCATCATCATCATTTCAGCCGAAAGAGTTCCACTGCTGGACATAGGCCTCCCCCAAGTGTCGCCACAATAATCGGTCCTGTGCGTCTCGCATCCATCGGTTACCCGCGACCCTCACCATGGCATCGGTCCACCTTGTGGGAGGCCTTCCAACGCTGGGTCTACCAATTCTGCGAGCAATGTGCCCTGCCCACTGCCACTTCAGTTTGGCGATTCTTCGGGCTATGTCGGTAACCTTAGTTCTCTTGCGGATATCATCATTTCTGATTATATCACGCAAGGAAACTCCGAGCATTACCCTCTCCATTGCCCTTTGGGTGACTGTAAGCCTTCTGATGAGGCACATTGTGAGCGACCACGTTTCGGTTCCATAAGTCATCACTGGCAACACGCACTGGTCATAGACTTTCATTTTGAGACACTGTGGTACTCGTATGTAAGACGAGAAGATACCACGCAACTTCCCGAACGCCGCCCAGCCGAGTCGGATTCGACGGTTGACCTCTTTCTCGAAGTTAGCCCTACCTAACTGGACCGTTTGTCCCAGGTAGACGTACTCGTCTACAACTTCGAGTGTAGTCTCCGATCTTGATAGTAGTGGGTGCTACATGGGTATTTACCATGACCTTGGTTTTGTCCCTGTTCATTTTAAGACCCACTCTTTCGGAAGCTCTACTGAGGTCATCGAGCATTGTACTTAGGTCCTCCATAGTCTCAGCCATGATGACTATATCGTCGGCAAATCGAAGGTGAGTGATGTACTCGCCATTGATGTTAATGCCTAGCCCTCTCTAGTCCAGAACCTTGAAGACATCCTCCATTGCGGCCGTGAACAGTTTCGGAGAAATGACGTCTCCCTGCCTCACACCCCGTTGTAGTAGGATAGGTTTCGAGGTCTGGTCCTGAAGTCGGACTGACATGGTGGGTTTTCGTACAAACACTTCAACACCTCGATGTACCGATAGTCAATCTGGCACCTTTGGAGAGACTGCAGCACAGCCCAAGCGAATCGAAGGCTTTCTCGTAGTCCACAAACGCTAAGCAGAGGGGCAGATTATACTCTTCGGTCTTCTGTATAACCTGCCGCAGCGTATGATGTGGTCTACGGTGCTGAAGCCTTTTCGGAATCCGGCTTGCCCGGGAGACTGGAAGTCGTCAAACCTGCGCGCGAGACGGTTCGTGATGACTCTGGAGAACAGCTTGTAGACATGGCTCAGAAGTGAGATGGGCCTGTAATTCTTAAGCAGGGCACTGTCGCCCTTCTTAAAGAAAAGTACCACCACACCTCTTGCTCCAAGCCTGTGGCGTTTTCCCCTCGAGTATGACGGAATCGAACAGTTGCTGAAGGGCCTTAAGGACCGGTTTTCCACCCGCATTCAGAAGTTCGGCCGTGATTCCGTCATCACCCGACGCCTTGTTGTTCTTAAGCTGCTTCAGAGACATCCTAATCTCATACAGGCTGACGTCCGGGATGTCTTCGGTATAGTTTCGGGTCAATCTAGCTCTTGGGTCGTTAGCTAGATTCGCAGCGGGTTTAGTCGTTGACGTGTATAACTGTCCGTAGAACGTCTCGATCTCTCTCAGAAGCTCCGATTTGGCGGATAGGGTTCTGCCATCGTCGGTCTTCAGTTTCGTGAGCTGGCTTTGCCTAATAGACAGATCTCTTGCAAAGACCTTGGAGCCCTTATTCCGCTCTATGGAGTCTTTAATCTTTTCGGTATTAAAGCAAACATGTATCAGTATTTACAAGCTGGGCTCCCCCGCAGGATCCTGTCGGTGTCGGTGAACAAGGACGAGGTGTTCGTGCTGGAGGGCCCGCGCTCGCTGCTGCGCCTGGCGCACGCGCCCGAGCCCGCCGCGCTCAGCGCAGGTCTGTTCAGCAAGCGTACAGCGCAAACATAGCTAGTCACGGCTGGATGACGCATGAAACTACTAATTTTATGTCAAATAACTAATGTTGGACTCACTAAAACAAAGAATGACTGAAAACTGTCAAAGATGATAAATAAATGGAGTGCTCAAAGTAAAAAAGTAATTTTGGTGCTCATGCAACGAAGGCAGAATAACTGGAGTTAGTGTTTTCAACCACATTGGCACAACAACTTGACAGTCAATGTTTTAAACTCATCAAAAAAAAACTTGAGAGGTGTCAAGGGACACCCGGATGGAACGAATTTCCTTTCGATTAATTAGTGAAGGAATTGTAATAAAATTTTATTTTTTTTAAGTTATAATAATATGCCCGCCCTTCAGCTGAAAAAATTAAGACCAAAAGAGTGTTGTTACAACTTTTGGTCTTAATTTTTTCCGGTCTAGCCCCCTTTCGCAACGCGCGATAAGGAACTTCGTTCCAAAAAAGTTTTAACAGATTGAGACTGACATTAAAATGCAGTTAAGGTTAATGATACCTTAAGTATATGAAAATTGCCCCTCAGATAGGTTATTCAAGTGTTGTTTATACTATTCCCAATTATTATTTTAAATTGGCAAAGCCAAGTCAGTCGAGAAATCATAGTTTTTTTTTTAGCATTATTACTCAAATAAATAACAGCAGTATGGATTAAGAAAAAATTACAGTGAGCACTCCATTTGTTGCCAAATCTGTGATGATTTTTATTATTGCTCGCGTTACCAAGTCGCATGCCGCATCCAGTTTAAATGCTCTACATGAATGTATTGTCGTACTTATTGAGCACGTTTTATAACTTATGGAATGATTCGCTACCACTATGAATGCAGATTTATTGTTATTTTTTTTAAATTGACTGTTTTTATTTTATTAAGTCTGTATTTTGGAACGATTCTGAAGGAAAATCTAAATTTGAGCATGAAATCTTTTAAATGAAATGTATGCTTGAGAATCGTTTTAAAATTCAGGTTTTAGTCATTATTAGTTCACATTAGATTTAAGTTTTTTGACTTGTTTTAGCCATGTTTGGAAATAAGCAAGTTCTGAAATATATGAAGAGGGCCTAGAAATCTTATCCAGCCAAACTTGGTTTGAAATGTATCGTTCAATCTTGCTTAATTTCTCTATCCTATAAGATGCACAAAGTTCGTTATATTCGGTTAAAATAAGAACATGGTTGACCTGTACTGATTATTCTTCTCCTCCTCATTATTGAGGGTCATAATTCCCCCGACGTGAAGTCATTCTCTTTAGAATGCTTCACCAGCTGTGCCTATCCTTGGCATTGGGAAGCGCTTCGTGGTATTTAGTATCCAGGCATGAGCGAATTTGGTCCGACCATCTTAGTAGACTGCGACTCCTCGGACGCTTTCCATCGTTCTTCTTTGAATACATCGTAAACGTGGTCTTAAAACGTGAGAGTGAGATGTCATGAGAACAGTATAAATAGATGTATGTCATAGAAATATTAAATTTTCATTTCCATCCTACTCGCACGTTTCAGGACCGCGAATCAGCAATTACTCATTCAAGTGAAGTTGAGGCCAGTTTTATTCTTATTTTAATCGAATATTCCAGTAATTTTACAAATATACACAGCACAGGATTATTTAAATAATTTACAAACAATAATATTTATGAATCTAGTGTTCAATACAAATCGTAAGTATCTGTATTCTTAGGGCTTTATTTAAAAAAATAATAACTATGGGATTCGTTTAAATTTAAACACTGCTTAGCAGATTTTTTGGACGCGTTTCCACCTACAAGCAAATTGCATGCAAGTTGAATTACTTGTTTTTTTGTTTTGTGGGCAATAACTTCTACCGCTCTGGGTGGAGCGGGAGGGCGTGTCAGACTCTTACTGACTAAAACCCACCCCTGTTCCTTCCCTGCAACTCATTTTCGACCAACCTGGTAACTCATTTTCAGAATTTATCCGCTACCCCTAGGCATAAGTTGAATTACATTACGGGGTACGAACGACCAATTGTTCATTTTACACCTCGTTAGCCTACAATGTAATGCAACTTTTTTCGTGGGATGCTAAACAATCCGCAAATTTTAGAATCGTTGGGATTGCTCGTTCCAAGCAGTAAGCTACGGTTGGGGCCGAGGGATAGTCTATTTAAAACTCCGGTAGCCCGTACAAACGTATTAAAGTTTGCACCTGTGCGGTTACTATTATAAATAGCATCTCTCAGCGTTTGGACATTTTTTCCTGATCTTTGACGGAATTCCAGAGGGTGACAGTTAGTGTGTTGTCTTCTAAGTAACATGTGCCGGTACGCTGAGCCACTGCTTGGGACTGGTCAATCATCACTATAGGACTACTTTTATTACATTGGGTTTAACTGTAAAATAATTGTATATGTACTAAATTAATTAATAAATAAACTTGCATGCAATTTGCTTATAGGTGGAAATGCGGCCTTAATTCAAAATTTTCTATGGAGAATTTGAATTTACTTTTCACTAATCAGAATTTAAACATGTCCTTCAGTATTTTGCCAAGCAAAACTCAATAGTGTAGTTCATTGCCTGTCGACTTTCTATGACGTCATTAAGTCAATCTACCTTTTTTTTTTATTGTGGGGAAATCCTCATGAATACTCTCCGTCTGGAGAGAACGGAGAGTTATGTCGGACTCCTACCAACTAAAATCCCATAGTTCCTACCGCTACCATTAGTCGGGGGCCCGGGATACAATTAAATTCATAAACGCACCCCCGACTGGGACTCAATCGGCCTAGACTTTCCCCAACTATGCCTGGGTCGACTTCCAGTCTAACCACACACATTGTATACAGGGTGTAACAGAATGCGAAAATGAACAACTTTCTTCAGGAAAACCATAGACAATTTCGTAAAAAATAGAGCTGCCATATTAATTTAGATTAGCTAGTGATAACTTTGTACGGAAAGTCCGTTTTTTTTTGGGATCTTACTATACTACGACTTTCATAGATAAAGTTGATAATTCCAATGGGCGCAGTGTCTAAACTTCTTAAATATGACCATCCATAACCATTACTTCCTGTATAGCTTAGCATCAGGTGGGTGATCATGTTTTTTTTGCCATCCAATAAAATTTTCTAAAAATGTCAAATTCGATCCAACATTTTGGTGGTCACTAGGAAAATGACGTCACAGTCGGCAGGCATGATAGTATTAAATCGGTTGTTATTGTATTATGTAATGTGTTCAAGACAGTGTTGTGTACTACAAGTATTATGAACATATTTCCGTCCACTATCAAGCATGCATTTATATATTATACAGTTGTACTTATGCATTATTCCCGAGCAACAAACATTTGAAAAAATGTAAAATAAAAAATATTTATTTTAATGAATCACACCTAAAAAGTTATAATTCAATTGAGACGCAACTAAAATGTATCAGATCATGAAACTTATTATTAAAAAATAATAAAGAGACTTCTTATTATGGAACATAAACGATCAAAATCGAAGTCGACCAATAATAAAACGTAGATGATTTCTTAAAAAGTCCTTCGTTTATATGCAAATGCACTTTGAGGAACTGTAGTTTTCCCATTCGTCAATTATATAAAGGTGCCTTAATATTATAATATTAAATTAAGTAACATATCATTATAATATGCGCCATATGTAAGTATAGTGCCATCATATTACAATTTTAGAATATCTAATGGTGCAAGAAAGACACCATCTTTTCGAGATCATAGGTAATTTTTTTAAAGAAAAATACTTAATATGAAATTTAATTACATCATAGAAAATAGTATGTCCCTACAAACTAAATATGTATTTATATGTACCTTGTACTCGTACCTTAGGTGGTTAAGATCAAGTTCATTTTAATTTAATTCTAAGTCATTTTCACAGTTAGTGCTAACTTAAATGATTCTGAAGAAATCATATTCAAGAATTATGTAGGGAAGATGTTTAGAATCTGTAAAGATCCTAGGGTTGTCGCACAAACAAGATTAACTTGTAATGTTATATGGTAATATAAAATTGCGATAGTCTTTCTAGAGGTCGATATGTTATATTCTCATCCTATAAACTGTAATCACGTGTACAGTTTTATGTACAGCGCTTCAAGAATCTTATGGCTCTTAAATGAGATTATTGTCTACGGAAATTGTGTTGAAAAAACAAAATGGCGCTATTCATGCGTTAGTGTTCCGCCAGTCGTGAAAAAAATGCTTGCATAAATTTTGCATGAAATTGTTCACGCTGTTCCGTGTTGAGAGTGAGAGAGAGTGATCTACGGTCCTGTATATATTACAGGGTGTAACGGGAATGGGAATAGGTGGGTGGCGTTGACCCGGAAATTTGTGAATAGCGCCTTACTTCCGATTAAGGGTCTACTACCCGCCAAGTGGCGCCCTCGTTGAATAAAAAGTTGTAGCAAAGCGTAGAAAATAAAGATTAAAGAATTCTATGTTGCGTTTGTTACAAAGAGAATAAGGTATTTTTACGTTGTTACACCAGGACTCAAAATGTTTCGTATCCAAAGTAAAAATGGCCATTTTTGGTACTTTTGCTTACTACTTTGGATACGTAACATTTTGAGTCCTGTTTTAACAACGTAAAATACCTTATCTTATATAGAACAAACGCAACATAGGATTCTTTTATCTTTATTTTCTATGCTAAGTTATGATTTTTATTCAATGAAGGCGCCACTTATGCGGAGGTAGGCCCTTAAGGTGGAAGCGCCAAGGTAGTCGTCGAAATTCAAGTTTTCTTACGTTTTTTGCAGGTCACTGTCAGGTTGTATCTTGGTCAAAATTTGATTCGCGGCCGTAGCAAGTATGTATTTATAGATGATTGATGATCAAATGTAAGTATTTCATTGAAATCATGACATTTGGCATCAATTCTAACTGAGAGAGTTGTATTGATGATTTTAATGATTACAGTTCTGTAAGTACGTACTTGCTACGGCCGTGAATCATATTTTGACCAACATACAATCTGATACTGACCTGAAAATTGCAAAAAACGTAAGAAAATTTGAATTTTGCGGGCTACCTTGGAGTTTTAACCTTAAGGCGACGCGTTAAAGATCCAAGTAAAACGTGACAAAAAATAATTGAAAGTCGGATAAAAGAAATATAGTTGTGAGATTATCAAAATTAGATATAAGATTAATATTTAAATAGTACATAAGCTAGAATAGTTAGAAGTGCCTTAATCATACCAAATCTCGACCAATGTATGTCATACATCTTTATATGTATAGTAGACAATAATATTTAGATTATTTTAATATGTGCTAAAAGTAGCTAGGGTTATTTTAGTCGCATCTGTTTATAGGTGCACATTCTCTTTTTCATCAGCTAAAATGAAATTAGAGTACCTACTTATACCTATTGCTATATTTTTCTAACAAGCCAGCTTTAGAAAGAACCGACTGATCTCATGTTATCTGCGAGATAAAGGTAGCAATAGCCAATGAGGGTATTATGAAATGACGTGCACCAGATGGCAGCACTGAGGCGTCGGGTACAGATACCTGTCGAAACGCTTTTTTAGGGTTCCGTACCCAAAGGGTAACCAACGGGACTCTATTACTTAGACTCCGCTATCCGTCTGTCTGTCAGCGGGCTGTATCTCTTGATCCGTAATAGGTAGACAGTTGAAATTTTCAGTGAATGTGTATGTCTGTTGCCGATAGAACAACTAATAATAAATTTAAAGGGAGCTCCCCTGGGAGCTTATTTATTCAACTTTCTACCTATTACCGATCATGATAAACAGCCCAAGAAAAAACCCCATAAATCGTGTTTTTTTTGGGTCTTTTTTTCCAGTGTGGGGTACGCAACCCTTCGTATGCGATTCCGACTCGCACTTGACCGGTTTTTTATCATTAATAGACACGCGTTTGAGAACTATCGCACCACTTGCCTAGAGAACTCTTCATATAATGTAAAAAACTCTTATTAGTTAAATTGGCGTCAACGTCATTGTTTCGGTTTCAAAGTAGAAGACTTCTCGCCTAAGTGACGCCGACTGGTGGTGTAAATTTACCTAGAAATCCTCATTAAGGACATTTCCAATCGTCGGATAACTTGATAGAAGATTGAAATTTCGTTTTGGTAACTTTTATATGGCAAAGTAAGGGACTTAACAGTATTTGGAGTAATAAAGAGTAATCGGGGTTGGCGCTGTAAGCCGAAATACAGGTTCCTCCTAGTTCGGCTCCAGATGCTAAAACTTTTGTGTACAAAATACTGTTCTATCATAGCATCTATCTGTGAATCTTAAAATGTACTATTTTGTATGAAATATGAAATAAAGATTATTATTATTATCTATCTATCTAAAGTAAAAATGATAAGCCGCCATATTTATTCTTCAGATCAAAGTTATCTGATTGAAAAACCCTGCCCGATTTTAGTTGATGCAAAAGAGATCACTGTATATTTTCATTATTGGATTAAAGTGACTACCATTTACGATCTTATTAAAATAATAAAGTCTTTAACTTTCATTGGGAATCTAAAAAGTATTTATTTTAGTGCATAATAATTTTACTTAAGTTTAATTGGACCTTACCATCATGTACTTAGAAATGACAATATGTACTTACACATTCCTATTACTACACTATAATTATTGTCATGACTTTAGGACATTATTACGTGGCCATGACAAACTATGTATTAGGGTGTGCACGCATCGGCGCAATCGATGTGCTCGTATGTGTACGCGCCCTTATGGTGCTTGTGAAGTTGGCTTTATGTATCAACTATTTAATTTAGTATGTTATGTACTAATAGTTGAGATGGATACAGAAATAAACGTGACGTATTGTACATATTTAAAGAAAAAGTTATAATTCATGCTATTTATCTTAAATACAATACAGTACTTTCTCGCTAATTCACCACCACAAAATTTCATCCAATGCCGTATTACAGAAATGGGCGGCGGATTATAGTATAGTATAGGAAACTAATAAATAACTTAAAGTGGAAGCGCCAGGGTAGCCCGCGAAATTCAAATTTTCTTACGTTTTTTTACAATTTGCAGGGCAGTGTCCGGTTGTATCTTGGTCAAACTATGATTTGCGGCCGTAGCAAGCATGTATTTATAGAATTATAATCATTGAAATCATCATTACAACTCTTTCAGTTACAATTGATGTCAAATGTAGTATTTCAGGAAATCATGACATTTGGTATCAATTCTAATTGAGAGAGTTGTATTAATGATTTTAATGATTACAGTTCTGTAAATACGTACTTGCTACGGCCGCGAATCATATGTTGACCAACATACAACCTGATACTGACCTGCAAATTGCAAAAAAACGTAAGAAATTTTGAATTTCGCGGGCTACCCTGGCGCTTCCACCTTAAAAGGTATATGTGTTATCCACATCGTTGTCAACGGGAAAAGAGCCTAGAACGCTGGCAACATTGCCATGTCGAATAGCAATGCTGATTCGTTGGCCAAAGAAAAGCCCAGCCCTCTGGTCACGTGAAGAGTTGACTAGCTGTTTGAATTAAATAACAAAATATTTATTTATTCTTGTAAAAATTAATCAGTATGTTACTTAAATTACACAGGTTTCGTGAACATGTTTTTCAATTGCGCTTGTTTATTTGCCAGAATATTTTTTTTTGATAACTTGTTAATTCTGACTGAACTCGCAAAATACCTTGGATTTGATAGTACTTGTAAGATTTGTGAGAGAGTACTGTTGTTGAAATAGTCAAATTATAACTTAAGATTAAAAATAAAAAAACATTACACTTTGTAAGTTCAGAAAATATTGATCGATGTTACATTCTTGAAATAGTTTAGTACGTTTTATTATTTATTTATTTATTTCCGTGTCTATCTTAATATAAAAATATTATAATTATTTAAGATTAGATCTGTCGCTTATTTAAAGCTTCGTATACAGGGTGTACCTTTTGGGCTTCTTGAAAGTAATGTATTTACAGGGTAGAAATTATAAGTAGAAATATATACATCCTGTATTTAGTAACCCGCTGTAGTGAGATGATAGACAACGATTTTTGTTAATTTTAATTTTTTTTGGTACACTTGTTGCAAAAAGATACTATTTTGGATTTAATTTAGCTGACGTGTATGCTAGTTTTTATTGAATTTTAATAATACACGAATGTTTTTACAGCTTAATCTCTGTACAATTTGTTAATGAATGTATTTCCTTTAAATTTTCGTTAAAATTATGCATGCAAATTAGTTTTCTGTTGGTATATTTTTGCAAGTGAGTGTTTCCATACATGCGTTGTCTTGATGTCAGCATGGCCATTGTCTTATATATAAATATACACATGCACAATATACTTACGCATTTTTATTTTGTATCCGATCACCTTCCGCTTTTGTTTCTGTATATTTATGTACGAGCAATGGCTTTTGTGTCTGCTTGTCTTTCTGCCCGAGATTGCTACTAACGCTGCTAAATGCATTTATGCTAACTTTGTTTTTTTTTTATATATTTAATTTATTAAGAAGGCTGGTTTGAGGAAGCACGGGAGAAGAGTTCCTGGAAGGACTTGGGGGAGTTCTATGCGCAGCAGTGGCACAGTGCAGGATAGTTAAAAAAATAGAAGATAAAATACTTTTACACACTATTCTGAAACAATAAAAAAATTTGGAACCCCACATTTTTTTAGGGTTGGACCTGAAGGGTAACCAACGGGACCCTATTACTAAGCCTCCGCTGTCCGACCTGTCTCTGTCCGTTCACAGTCCGTCCGTCTGTCACCGGACTGTATCTCATGATCCGTAATAGGTAGAAATTTGAAATTTTCACAAGAATGTGTATTTCTGTTGCCGCTATATCAACATCATTTTATCATCATTCTCCTGCCCTTATTCCAATTTATTTGGGGTCGGCGCAACATGTCTTTTTCTTCCATACTCCTCTATTAGTCGTCATCTCTGTAGTCACCCCTTTTTTACCCATATCCTCTTTCACACAGTCCAACCATCGTTTCTTTGGCCTTCCCCTACTCTTATAGCCATCCACATCCATACACAAGACTTTCCTCACGACATTTTCTTCATTCCTCCGCATCACATGCCCATACCACGACAACCGATTTCCACACAACTTTTCAGTCAGCGGTGCCACTTTCAGACTTCCTCTTATATACTCATTCCTAATTCTATCCATGCGCGTAACACCACACATCGCTCTTAGCATTCTCATCTCAGCTACATGCAATTGCTTTTCATTCATCCCTTTTGTGGCCCAACATTCTGAACCATACAAGACAGCAGGTCTGACCATTGTTTTATAAATCTTCCCCTTAAGTTTTAGGGGAATGCGGGAATCACAGATAGTCCCGGTGACCTGCCGTCATTTCATCCATCCAGTGTTAATTCTGTGCTTAACAGTCCGATCTATTTCGCCATCGCTTTGCACGAGTGAACCGAGATACCGAAAATCGGAGCAGACTGGGAGAAGCGCGCCATCTAGCACTACAGCTTCAGAACTGGAGAGACCGCCGAAATCGCAGAACATGTATTCAGTTTTGGTTCTGCTGATTTTCAAGCCAACTTTCTCCAGCTTCTGTTGCCATTTCTCCAACCTGCTCTGGATCTCAGGTCCATCTTCACCGACCAGAACAATGTCGTCGGCAAACAGCATGCACCAGGGTGCCTCTTCCTGTATTTCCGACGTAAGAGCGTCCATAATCAACAGGAAGAGGTAAGGACTTAAAGCCGACCCTTGATGCAAGCCTACAGCCACACTGAACTTATCGGTGTTGCCAGCAGCCGACCGGACGTAGGTACTAGATTGTCTGTACATAGCACGAATCAACTCAACATACTTCCCAGGCAAACCTTTCTCTTTCAAGGCCCAGCACAACACATCCCGAGGTACCCTATCATACGCTTTCTCAAGATCAATGAACACCATGTGCAAGTTCTTGTGCACACGTCTGTACTTCTCGCACAATTGACGGAGAGCGAAGGTGGCGTCCATTGTCCCTCGACCTGGCATAAACCCAAACTGGTTCGGGGTAATCTCACTCTCCTCTCGCAATCTTTTCTCTATCACTTTCTCCCATACTTTCATAGTATGTGACATGAGCTTTATCCCTCGATAGTTGTTGCAGTCCTGTACATCCCCTTTATTCTTGAAGATGGGCACTAGCGAACTATTGCACCATTCTTGTGGGATCACTTCTTCATACAACAACTTATTGAAGAATAAAGTCAGCCACATACATCCATCCTCTTTTAAACACTTCCATACTTCCACTGGTATGTCATCAGGGCCCATGGCCTTTCCATTTTTCATACATTGAACTGCCTTTCTTACTTCATCCATGCTAATTTCTCTCAACAAACCCATATTTACTTGTACCTCTTTGAGCACACCACTCCATTCATTCTCTTCGTTCATCAACTTTTCAAAATAAACCTTCCATCGCTCTTTTATTTCGTCATCTTTCGACAAGACTTTACCGAGTTCATCTTTCATACATTTTATATGCATTATATCCCTCGTTCTCCTTTCTCTTAATTTTGTAATCCGGTAGAGCTCCTTCTGGCCTCTAGGGCTGTCCAGTAAATTATATAACTTTTCCTGCGCCTTAGCCCTGGAAACTGCAACCACCTTTTTTGCCTTCCTCTTCCATTCTTTATAAATTTTCTTTTTCTCTTCTTTCAAATTATCATTTCCGGTTTCTACATTCTGCCATACTTTAAACGAAATTTTCTTTTCTTTTAGCATCTTTTGCACATCTTCATTCCACCACCATGTATCCTTTTCTATCATGCCTTTACCTTGCGATTCTCCAAACACATCTTTTGCTACTCGCCTTATACAATCCGCCATCTCTTTCCAACATTCATCCACAGATTTTCCTTCCATATCCTTCATTTCTATCATTTTATCTACCACTTGACTCTTAAACATACTTGCACACTCCTCATTTTCTATCATACGCCATCTGATTTTGGGTGGGGGCCGTTCTTTGTTCCTACTGGAAGAGACACTGACTGTTACGTCCATCAATATGAGCCTGTGTTGAGAGACTAAGCCTTCACCTGGCAACACTTTACAGTTTTTGACTGTTTTGAGACTGTTTCGTCTCGCCAAGAAAAAATCAATTTGGGTCGCGTGCTGGCCACTTTTGTAAGTGATCAGGTGTTCGTCTTTTTTTTGAACCAGGTGTTAGTTATTGCCAGGTCAAAAGCCGAAGCAGCTTGCAGCAATGTCTCGCCATCAGTATTACGGTCTCCGTACCCCCAACCACCATGCACTCTCTCATAACCGTACTTCAGACTTCCTACATGCCCATTAAAATCACCCCCCACAAACACCTCTTCACTCTCCTGTACATTCATCATCACACAATCGAAGTCCTTCCAAAACTTTTCTTTTACACTATCCTCACATCCTGATTGGGGTGCATACGCACTAATAACATTTACTATCATACTCTCCACAACCACTTTAATAGCTATCACTCTATCACTTACTCTTTTAACATCCACCACACATTCTTTTAACTCACTATCCAAAACTATGCCCACACCATTCCGTTTGCCATCACTTCAAATGATAAAGAATTAAAGGGGGCTCCCCTACTAGAAACGGGTTTTGTTTTGCTTGATCTTAACAATGGCAACAAATAGACGCGTATAATCTCATACAATGGTACGGAACCCTTCACGCGCGAGTCTGACTAGCACTTGTCCGTTTTTTTTTCAAATATTATTTGTTATCATTATTGTGGGTTCGATACTCGCTAAATTTTATAAATCAAGTATTTCGAACATCAAACTGAAATAAAGCTGAATCGTTTACGCGACTCTCTGCAGATTTTAGCATTTCACATTTTTTTAAAATCACCACCCAATGGTTGATGTAGACCTATCATCCATCGACGCTCAGTAACAAGCTTACAGCGCTTATAGAGACAGATCTAACATGAATTTAACTAAGATCAATATAATATTATATATGCCTACTGTACTACCAGCTTGTATGTCACTATTATTTATTTTTACTAAAAGCTTACAAATAAGATAGATTTTCAATAATATTTTTTATGAAACTCTGTAATCGTATCTTATCAAAGCAAGTATCTTTTCCAACAGAAGAACCGATGAACATGATGACCAAGTCGCTAACATCATCCATCCAGCAAGCGGTGAACTCTGTCCGAGACTTCACGCACATAGACCAGACGGTGCCGTACATCTCCAGCGTCTTGGAACAGCCCATCTCCATGTTCACTAAGAACGAGCTCATAGAGACAGGAACTGTGGCCAGCGCAGAGGAATGCTTCGAACTACCCCCCATTAAACACCTCCCACTCGATCTGTCCGAAAATGTTCTAGAATCAATTGTAAACGAGTTCAGAGATGTCTCAAGCGATGCTGAGGAAATAAGACGAGTGAAAACAGAGGAATTGCAGAGGAAATTGAAGTTGTACAACAGTATAATGGAGAAGAAATACGATGGGGAGCTGATCCACAGTAGCAGACGGAGTCGGAGGAGGGATGGCGGGTCGGGGGGTAGTACTCCGAGGATGGCTACCCCGGTCAGGAAGGCGCCGGAGAATGTGAGCTATACCAGCCCTTGTGTCATGAATGTTAGCGTTTATGGGTGAGTAACTTATACAACTTTATATCTTCCAAATCATTAAAAATCATATTTTGTTTTTCCGTTTATGAACATTTTTTATAAAACCATTCGTTAGTCGTAAAGCTACCAACACAAACAATCAAGGGTTTAACAGCGGTATGTTAGTTGCGTCAACTCGTTGCCACAACATACTTTTAAGCCACCTGGCCTCGTCTAGCTAAAACTGACAAAACAAAATGTTGACGTGTAAAAGTGTTGTTAAAACCTATTTACAAAAATAAAATCATTTATCATTCATTTATCATTTAAGTGAACAGTAGGTACTTAGGTATACATAGCTCGTCATTAAAAAAGACACTTTCTAGATCGTATTGCAATCTAGAAAGTATATTTTCAGCAGTCTTAAGCACTTCTTGCATTTATTGCATTACAGATTTCCAGGGGTAAAACATTTAAATAAGACGGTAGCTTGCATTCCCACGTCCGCGTTCCATAAAAATTATTAGATTTAGGTACGACAATAAATGACAAGAGGAATAGTGAAGCCAAGAAAATATGGTAGGTCCTCAGACATCCCCCTGCAACCGTCTCTATAGCATGTAAAAACGAAATTTAACACTAAATATGGCAAATTTCATAAGTTGACAACACTCCACCGGCCGTCGAAATCATTTTATTTTTACCTACCTATTTTTATTTCAAAGCGTACCGCCCTGCACAAACCGGGCTGTAGGCACAACTTCTCGCTTTGGCGGCACGCGACAAAGGGCGCATAACAAAGGATCAAAAATACCGTCTCGCTCAGGCGGCTTTTTTGATACTAAACTGTAGGAGAACTTTGTTGAGCGATCAGTGTCGCCTTTGATAAGTTTTTCTTTTTTTTTTTTTAATTATTTATTTTCATTGGGGTAAAACAATAATCTCATATCCATGGAATGGTTACATATATGTGTACGCAGTATGATACCAAGTAATAAATACCCTTTAGGATCGGACAGGGTTTTTGTTACATGCTGTATTGAGCCTGCAGAAAAGCTCCCTGCGGGCCACTAACTGCCGTGGCCCACCTGGAAATCTCTAAATAGACTGCGAAGCCAGGTGGGCTGCTGCAGGCACAACTTAGTCGAATGGGGTACTCCAATGAGCCACAGTGCGATTGCGGAGCTACGTCCCAAACAATACCTCACCTCTTGTCATGCCCTCTGTGTAACAACACCTGGGGCCCAATTCTGTAACTTTGAGTTAAGCAACACGCCATCGACACTCTATCGACACACAATAGACATTATTTTGCCACTGTTGCAAACTTGGTATTCTGCAAAAACTTCAAAATGCTATTGACATAATATAGTAGACCAGACTACCAATTATTACAATATAATCTTATTATGGCGTTTCAATGGCACTACAGTGGCAAGTCAATGACCATAAATAATTTATAGAATATCAAATGTCAATGACTATTCTATTGAGACACCTCTGACACACTACCGACACACTATTGACAAGTTAGTTATTTTACAGAATTGGGCCCCTGATCTTTGAAAGACCTTTACGAGGCAAATGCTAACGCTGTCGATGTGGCTGACTTTTGGTCAAAAGAGGTTTAATTTTTGAATTGTCGAGACGACGAAAAAGAAGCAGAATAATTCAAGCTACAACTTAGACAGCTTCAAACAAAAATATAAGAAAGTTCTATTTACAAAAGGCAGGTAACACACCTGTGGTAGCCCAGTATCACAGATGCCCATAGGCGACAGTGACCACTTACCGTAACGTGAGCCACACTATAACCTATAAGAAATAGAAATACAATTTACTAAATAATAAGTGTCGGAATAGAGGGTATTTTACTCTCTATGAGAAAAAAACTAAAAATATATTTTTGAGATAGCTTAGGCAAAAAGCAGTCGGAAAATGTTAGTTTTAGTTCATAAAATTACAAAAGAAATTTTAAAATTCAATTTAATGTTTCAGTTTTTTTAATCTGTTTTTTAACACCTTGGAATAGTAGCCGCTATGTTATACGTCATACGGCTATGTAAACTATAAAGTGTCAACTGATCAACGTATCTATGCTTTGTAGTTTTGTTTACATAGCCTGTGTGCGCCATTACTGACGTCATGACCATAGAGCAATATGGCGTCCACTGCGTCCAGCGTTTTCGTCAAATTACGCGCGAAATTTTTAGTATTAAACTTATTAGATTTAGCACTTATTGATTAAATAATAATTTTGTGTTTTTTTTTATTGGTTTATTAACACTATAGAATCTAATAAAGACACTTTTCAAAAGTGGGTGTATTACCCTATTGATATTCGAAGATCATACTTAGATTCTTCATTCTGTTTTCTAAACCTTGGTTTTACTAATTAAATTAATAAATTTAGCCAAGGCGGTGTTTTTCGTTAAATTAAAATAATAATTTATCTTCTAAAATAATACACACGCACATGTATCAATAATTCTGCTTTTAACAATTCCAGAGCAATCCCACAACAGAACGACGAACTACTGGAGAAGCAAATAGAAGAGAAGGAGAAGATCCTCGCCAAGATGTTGAACTTGGAGTCTCTAAGCATAGAAAGCCCCAAGCTCGACACGCAGACACCCCCAGAGCCCGCCCCTACGTTCAGACACGTCGACATCCTCCCACCACCTCCCGAGGTAATAATCACAGCCAAACCGGTCCAAAAACCCACAAAAACACCCATCAAAAACCCCAGTCCCATGGACTTAGTCCCAAAAGTTTTACAACTACCCAACACCTGGAACTTAGAGAATATAGAACTGAAACTAGACACGAAACAAAACGGGTTTAAGGATAAGTCCCTTCTGTCTCCCGACGACCATCTAGATAGCGAATGGGAAATAATCTGATACAAAATGATGACGAAATCTGGTTTGTTTTATACGTTATAAAGGTAGACGCCAGATTTTGGTTGTACAATCCAGACCCACATATTCAAATTATTTTGCAAACGCGTTAGATTAGAGTCTCACTGATCCGCACTCAATACTCCGGCATCGACGACCCGGGAGTACCCCACCGCTTCCTAAATGGTCCCTTGTTAAATTAGGACATTCTTATATGCCTTATTTTAATTACTTGATTTTTTCTATACAATCCAGTAATCCGAACGTTCCAATAATCTGCCACCCCCGATTTTTAATATTGAAGAATTAGTGAGACTATTGTATTAATAAAAAGGTCTATAATCCTGATCAGTTACAGCATGATTTACAAAACAATCAAAGTATAAATGTATAATATTTTCATTTAATTCTTGATTCAGCATGGATTGTGCAACCTCAAAATGAACCAATTTTGACGACTTATGAACTTAAAAGTATTTCTAATAAGTGTTCAAGCAATGTTATTGTGTACTCACTGTTTTGACACTGCAATCTGTAGCTTTAGAGGTTTGATACCTAAATTATTTAAATTAAAATCGACAGATTTGCAATTATAGTAAAATATAATTATTGGTGTGTTTATGCACCCCACAAAACATCACATTAAAAACTCTTGTGTATTGTAATTATTTTTTAAAGCTGCTGTACATTGTGTAATGGAATTCTGTAGATCCAAGTGCATTTCCTAAATGTTTATTTGAAATGGCAACTTTGAATAAAAAATCAAAATATGAACTTTCTCACAAATAAAAAAAAAAGAAATACGTTTGTAAAGAGACCGTTTACACTTATCAAATAAATGCAATAGGTTAGTTTTATAATCTCATAAATAAATATAGTCAATAGTTTGTAATGGACACGAACAAGTAGTATTCGTTGCAAGATGTTGCATTTAGTTTAAGAGGCTTTTGGTAACAATTAGTAGTATAAGTTATATTTTATATTAGGCTATTATTTTTCACAAACTTGAGACATAACCAGGAGCTCGTGGCTAAAGTAATAACAGCCGCACAGATCGTTCCATCAGGTTAAGCTATGCTTGCCGGGGTTGGTCCATGGATGGGGTCCTCCGTGCCTCGAAAAGCACGTTAAGCCGTAGCCCGGCTGGCAATCGTGGATCATTGACAGTCGTTACTGGTCGTCAGAAGCTCGAAAATCTGACAACCAGTCTTACCAAGGGGTATCGTATTACTCAGTAACTGGGTTGTGGAGGTCAGATGGGTAGTCGCTCCATGTAAAATACTAGTATTCAGCTGCATCTGGTTAGACTGGAAGCCGACCCCAAGATAGGATAAGGCGCGGGCAGATTGAAACTTGAGCCATAACGAAGAAAGTAAGGCAGACTAGACTAAACGAAAACGTATAAAATAGTGTGTAAGCTACTCAAGACACATTTACAGCGTGTAACGGCAATACGTGGTCATATTTTAAATAGTGATTCTGCTTGGAGAAATGAACAACTTTCTTTAAGAAATAAATAAGTAAACAATTCCTAAAAAGCCAGCCAAGTGCGAGTCGGACTCACGTATGAAGGTTTCCGTACCATCGTACAAAAGTATACGCGTCTACTTGTTGCCATTATTAAGATCGAGCAAATAAAGCAAAAAAAAAACACGTTTCTAGTAGGCTCCCTTTAATTTTTAATTTGTTCTTGTAGCGGCAACAGAAATACAGATTCTGTGAAAATTTCAATTGTCTACCTAATAAGGATCATGACATATAGCTAGCCCGCTGACAGACAGACGGACGAACGGACGGACGAATGGACGGATAGACGGACGGTCGGACAGCGGAGTCTTAGTAATAGGGTCCCGTTGGTTACCCTTAGGGTACGGATCCCTAAAAAAAATACGTGTACGGTTCACACGCAGTAGAAGTAAAACTCCGAAATCGAAGCAGCGACTGTGTTACTGTATCCTATCTCATTCTCTCGCATGCTAAATCTTATGGACGAATATGTTTGTCTCTTTTTGGAGTCGCTTCTTCGTTTCATCGAGTTTCAAATCACGACGACTCTAAAGAAGTTTCACTTCAAAAAATTGGACTTCCCATATTCATTTTGATCAGTTGATGATAACTTTGTACGGCAGCCAATAGTTTTTAGCACCAGGCCCGTGAGTCGACGAAAGAGATGTCAGCCACCACTGACGGGGCCCATCGTGGCCGGTGCCTGCATGCCTAGGGGTAGCGGATAAATTCTGAAAATGAGTTACCGCACCCCTGGGCACTCAGGCAGGGAAGGAAAGGGTTTTAGTCAGTAAGAGTCTGACACGGCCTCCCGCTCCTCCCAGAGCGGGAGAAGTCATTGGATGATATCCCCCCCCCCTCTCCCCCCAAAAAAAAGCCATTTTTTTTTTGAAATTTACTATTTTTTTAAGAAAGTTGTTCATTTCCATAGGTAGACGCATTATCTAAGATATGACCACTCGTTTCCGTAACACTGTATAACAATAATAATAGTGTACAGTACAACTATTTTCTTATGTCCCTCGGTAGTCATCGCATTTCAAATACAAACGAATGCTAATTTCAATGTCTTAAGGCGCAGTTATACGAGTTTTAATGGTTTTTAATTAAACATCACGTCTAAAGGACTAGTCTTATTTCTTTGAAAAAAATAAATGTTACTCTAGACAATTGCCGTCGTAATTTGATCTGAGAATATTTAAAATTATTATTTTTATAACATAGTGTAATTATTTTGGAAAGTTATGAATAACGCGGATAAAAAAATTGAGAATCACGCAAAAACTTTAGAGCGTATTATTATGAAACCTTCACCTTCTAAAGATCATTTAATTATTTATAATTTAGTCGTGTATGTTTTATTTTAATACCTGTTGTTTTATGTGTAATAAATTAATAATGCGTCTAATTTCGGACAGCGCTCCTTGATGGGCGAGTCCTATTACTGGGTGGACGTACGACGCGTTACGTGAGCTCAGCACAGAACACGCAAGCTAACCACTCAAGGTCATTGGCAGTTAATAGCGCCTTAAGTACTTTATTGTTGTTTTGATTTCCGTGTGAACTAAGTACTTAGTTCTGAATTCAAATTATTAATGATAAATGATAAATGATGTTTATTCAGTAAATAGGTTACAAGGAACACTTTTACACGTCAATGTTTTTTTGTCAGTTTAAGCTAGATGAGGCCGGTGTTTCCTAGCTGACTACCCTGAGAAGAAACACCGAAACAAACTCAGAGGTCAAAGTCTCTTTTAGTGTTCAAATCCATACAATGTGGACTGGTTAGATCCTATGAGAACCATGTACGTTTATGTCTGGGATGAGCTTTATGAAGAAAGCAACACACGAATTCGAGTGGACCTGTCCAGACAGTGCAAGCATTTGTCAGTCATCGCGAAGCTCAACTCAGAACTCTGAGGTGCTCAACGAACCGACGAACAATACCAAAGTAAGGACATTTGAGTAGGCCGCAAAAAATACTCAAACTGCCAGACAATCATAAAATCTACATGAATATAACGACATACATAGTTCTCGCATTCACATTATTCTATATGAGGACCATGCAGCTTAGTGTCTGTAGTGGTCTTTTGAAGAAAGAACCAAACATATTTGAGTGGACCTGTCCAGTCAGTGCAAGCATTTGTCAATAGTCGAATAGCTCAACTTAAAAACCACTAAGGAGCTCAATGACATGACGAACAATACCAAAGAAAAGACATTTGGGTAGGCCGCAAAAGTACTCAAACTGTCAGACAACGTTGAAAATTACTGTAAAAAGGAGGAGAAAATAATAATAATAACCCACATAGTCCTCACATTTACAATAATTAAGTAAAAAATATAATACTTTACAAAGTAAATATTTGTGTCAAACAAAATAGTAATCATAATATGTCAATCAAAAAATAAAAATAAATATAATACTTAACAAAGTATTCAAGTCAAAAAAAAAAAATAATAATAATAAAATGTCAATAAAAAAATAAAATAAAAAATATAATGCAATACTATACAAGTATTCATGTCAAAAACGAATATTAAAAAAAAAATATATATATAAAAAATTTTTCATCAGTAAGTAGTACATATGAAAACAATGGCTCATGTATATCATTGAAGCAGCTCAATCCCACGCCTTTTTGTCCTCAAGAAAGTCATTAATTGTGTAAAAAGCTTTCTGGCATAGCTTACGTTTAATAAATGATTTAAATTTATTTATGCTTAGTTCTTGAATTTGGCTAGGAAGTTTATTATAGAAACGTATACATTGACATCTAAACGAACCACCTATTTTTTTCTTGAGCCTGGTTTTTGGTACAATAAATTTGTGTTTGTTCCTAGTATTTATGCTATGGATATCACTGTATCTTTTAAACAGATTAATATTTTTATGTGCATACATGAGATTCTCATAAATATATTGAGAGGGAACAGTCATAATATTAATCTCTTTAAATTTGTCTCTGAGGGAGTGTCTGGGACTTAATTTATAAATTGCACGAATAGCCCTTTTCTGTAAAACAAAAATTGTCTGAATATCGGCGGCATTTCCCCACAACAGAATGCCGTACGACATCACACTATGAAAATAACTAAAGTATACTAAACGAGCTGTCTCTAAATCAGTTAAACCACGAATTTTCCTTACGGCGTATGCTGCAGAGCTAAGTTTTTTGGACAGTTTATCTATATGGGGGCTCCACTGAAGCTGCGCATCCAAAGTTAAACCTAAGAACACTGTGGAATCCTCGGGTTTCAACTCTTCACCCTTTATTGACACACTATTATACACGATGAATCTAATAATTGATGGACATTGAAATTAGCATTCGTTTGTATTCGGAAATGCGATGATAGCCGAGGGACATTAAGAAAATTGTTATTTATTGTAATAATTATGTTATGATTTTTTGTATACATGCAGTTGGTCTTAAAAAGATGTACCTGTAGTTCCTTGATTCAGGGTTGATTTTTCAAAAGTCAGCAAACTTTTTTTTCTGAAGAATCAAAATGGCGATATGAAATATTTTTATACAAAAGCTATTTCAAACCGTAAATTTTTTAACACGCTTTTATTACCTTCACCTGTATGTAAAATAATCTTAGAAGTTAAATTTGACCCACTTCCCAGTTTCCGATTGAGCTGAAATTTTGCATAAATGTTTAGTTTGGATGACAATGCATGGTTAGCTAAGTGACGTCATTCTAAATCCAATATGGCGGACTATCAAAGATGGCCGACCGATTTTTATACATTCCCATGGTACGGGTATCAAATGAAATGGTTTCCTGAGTAGAATATTAAAGCGTGTTTTTGAATTCTTTTTTTTAAACTATGATATTATTTCCTCAAATAACAATATTTAACTTTTGAAAAATCAGCACTTAATGCAGGCAAATTGTTACATCTTCTAAGTGATAGCGCGCACGAGCAACGTTTTGTCTCTCACATCAAGTCTATGGGCTTGTATGAAAGTGCGCGCATGTAGCGACGCGACAGCTGGCAGACTTTTTTGTCGCATGGCAACATTAAAGTATACGACCAGCCAGTTACCGCTCAAAAAAAAAAAAAAAAAATTTTAAATCTTGGAATTTTCTTACAAAAAAGTCGCGATGCTGTCGCTCCCATGTGCGCATCGTCCGAAGAGGCAGCGACAAAGATAAAAAAAATGCTGAGAAACTAAGTTGCTCATGAGCGCTCTCCCTTACAGACCTAGTAGACTAAAAAGTGTCCTATAACGCATTTAATTTATGTAATAAGAGGAAGGAGCAAAAGATTTCACTACTGGAATGAGGGATTGAATTATCATTATGAATTAATTATTATGACCGTTTTAATTAGGCGTACGTGATGTGCATAGTATAAGACTTGATCGATATAAATGGTTATGTCCACTTCAAAAGGTAATATGTGATATACAGAACTTTTAGGCCCACTTGCGCCAACCAGGGTTAACTTAACTATAATAATAATAATAAGTTTATTTGTACATAAAAATAAAAACAACAACATAATACATAGCATATGGAAACAGTGGGTTGTACTACCATGTTTAAAATAATTGTCAGATTTCCGGGCTCCTAAACTAGGTACGCAGACCTGTATCTTAGTAGTCGGAGATGGGGCTTCAATTTATATAATACAACCGTGACTTTTCTGTTTATAACTCCGAGATAGTTGCTTACACGAGGTTAAACAACAAATATTTCACACATAATGGGCCCGAGTTAGAAATTAACTAGCGACCCACCCCGGCTCTGCACGGGTGAAAATTATACACACAAACTTTCCTCGTTTCTCGCTCTTTCTGTTAGTGAAAACCATATCAAAATCCCTTGAGTGGTTTAGGAGGAGTTTGCAGACAAACAGACAAACGAGGCAAGCGACTTTTTTATATTATGTAGAGAAGAAATAACCCTGGTTTGCGCACACGGGTTTTAAGGTCGACATCGGTTGAATTTTGTGGTAGCTTTGTCTTTGATTTTGTGTAGTAGGAACCTAAGAACTGTGTCTCGACTTCGACTCGCCCATTTTACCATCGATCAAATTAGTTTTGTAACACCCATATTAATTTAAGTTTGAAAAGTGGTCAACATCAATATTGTAAGTCATTTTATGTTTATATCAAGTATTTTAACGTATTTTTTTTTCTTTTCACGCTGATCTGGCTACTAAAGTAAATCTAAGGGATGTAAGGCAAATTTATATTCAGACAATTAATTTATTAACTTTCAATCGCGGAAGAACAAATAATTGAGGAAATTAGAATACCATAATTATGTATAATAATAATATTTTATATATAGGTAATTTTATATACTTACATATTTTTTTATTATTTAAAGTATGCTCAAAATATGGAAGTCACAAATCGGACGTTACATTCGAAAACAAACAGTATTTGATTTTATTTATTTTAATAAATGAGAGTATTATTTTAATAAATTGTAAAATTTCATGGAATCTAAATTTATTTTAAGCTCGTCGAAGTAACAAAGAAAAATTGGTTTAAAATTAATATGAATGAGAGTAGTGGCGTAATAATAGGATGATAGATATCTAACACAGAGCGCCGAAGAAGCGTATGGTCATTGCTACAGAACGCGTTTAAGAACGGTAAGACCGAACTTTCCATACAAAAAATGCGTGTCAGTGAGTTTCACCATTTACGCAGAGATATTGGTGCCAATTCTCTTGTTCAATTACTAAACTAAAATTAGAGAATTGCTATCTTTTACTAGAAGTCAGTACGAGAAAAGGACGGCTGTAGCTATGAAATAAGTTAGAGATGTCAAACTAGTTTACGCCTTGCACTTCACCGTATTTTTAGTCGACATGTTTTTACGTGTACCCTTAATTTGTAAGGAAATATTAGTTCAACTAAAGACAGCTCTAATTTACGCCCGTCTCTTTCTTGTTTAATAGAGAGAAAAAGATAGCAATAGCCTAAATTAAGTTTAGTTTGTGCAGAACAGAATCGGCACCAATGACTTGCCAATATTGGCAGTAAGGTTCACGGACCGAAATTATTTCTGTGTAAATGGTGAAATTATTTCTCCAGCCCGGTGGCACACTGCATCAAGGACAAAAAGAACATGGCTTCTATGCCGTCTGTGATTAGGTGACTGTTTTTCAGATTAACCTGTGATTTTACAACGTACCATAGATTGTATTGTTTTGCTTTCACGGTGTCCAATTCTGCGCTATCTTCTGGTTAAGTTTTGCGAAAAAAAAAAATCTCTTATCTGACTGGCTATGACAGCCGAATCTTTTCTCGCTCAACGCACATTGCGTGAGCTCAAATATGATTAGTAATGCCGTCTCAAGTCGCTGCCGGCGGCGGCCGTGCGGCGAGTACGTGTTCTGTGATCTCTACGCACCATATAACATATCGTAGAAAAAAAAAATTAAATTTTCAAAAAACCCGACTGACGAAAAATCTGGAGTTGGTGGCATCAAATCTGTGATTGAACTAAAATGAATTCCACCAACTGCATCAGACTGATTCAAAAGTGACTTGTTTAGAACATTTAATCGTTTTTTTTTTTCTACATTTAAGTGAGTTATACTTTTGGAATCGTCTCCTGGAGCTCTTTATTTTGATATATCGACGGCGAAGTGCCAATAACTCCCTAACTGACGAAGTCAAGAATTTACAAAATTTGAAAAAAACGATTAATCTCTTGAGAACCTAAAAATTATTTATTTATTTATTTATCAAGGCAAATAATAACATACGCTTTAATTATTATGTTGTACTATGATATATTATGATAGTGTAATTGTACCATAAAAATAGAGTGGTAATGTCATAAAACAGACACGTTGGTTTAGTTAGGAGGTATTTCCTCATTTTAATTTAGTTCAGTTGCAACTAGAAATACACTTAGGAGATTTCACTAATACATGCGAAAAACGCCCTTAACTTCAAAGTGATTACAAACTGATTATCCCGAAAAATGTCAGTTAGAAGGTATTGGCACTTCACCGTCGATATACATGACCATGTCACAAACAAATATGACTACACTTACCTAAAGGCGGTCGCCATTTTATTTTCAAAATTCATGTAGCCTGTGTCACGGGGTCGAGATCAATCTAATGACACCTCATTTGTTAAAATCCATCCAGCTGTTTAGGATACAGAGCTTGCGAAAAAAATAGACATACATACAAACTCTCGAAAAACATACCCTCTCTGGGGCAGTCGAGTAAATATATCGTTTGTAAACATCTATGCAGTGGTGTGGCCTTAGTGCCGCCATAGACGGACTCTTAGAGCAGTCGTGTTGCGGTTGGGTTCTCTATAAACTGCTTGGAGCAGTCAGTACATTTTTAGTTGCGAAAACAAATTAACTGGGGCCCAATTCTGTAAAATAACTAACTTGTCAATAGTGTGTCAGTGGTGTCTCAATAGAATAGTCATTGACATTTGGTATTCTATAAATTATTTATGGTCATTGATTCGCCACTGTGAGCCATTGAAACGCTATAATAAGACTATTGTAATAATTGGTAGTCTGGTCTACAATAATATGTCAATAGCATTTTGAAGTTGTTGCAGAATACCAAATTTGCAACAGTAGCAAAATTATGTCTGTTGTGTGTCGATAGTGTCGATGGCGTGTTGCTTAACTCAAAGTTACAGAATTGGGCCCCTGCTTGAGCGGTCCGTGTATGGCGATCGTCAATTTTGTATTGAAACTGCAGATCGTCCAACAGCGACCGCTTGAAGCTGTCGGCACTGACTGCAGCAGTCCGTCGATGGCGGCACTTAGTGCGTAAACTTCAATTTGGACTTTAACTGGATAAGCGCCGTCTGGTGAGAACACAGTGAAACACAATTGTTCCATACTGTTTGACTGCAGTTACCTGCCTAAGTATAGACACTAAGCTACAATCTTTATCATCATGCAATCCGTTTTGGTTATTATCTTGATAAATAGATCTATGATCCGAAAGTATTTCTCACATAATATGCAAAATCAATGTGATCAAAATAAATGTTATAAATATCATATTTTTTAATAATTTCACCTTCAAAAGTACCTAGTCATGTGAGCATAATGGATATAGCTCCTTGCGTCACAATATAAAAAAATAATTATAATCTATATAAATAAAAATCAATTGACGTATGTTTGTAAGCGCATTAATTCTTGAAGCGGAGAACGTCCTTGCACCTGTGACTAATTATTTTTCTGTTCTGTTGTGTTCGTAAATAATTATTGTCTGGACAAGGTTTTTATGAAAGAAAGTTTTGGGCAATCGAACAAAAAAATATTGCACCCGTGCGAAGCGGCGGCGAGTCGCTAGCTTATTATAAAATAGCACATGACACACGTTTGATTTTAAATGCAATTAAACACAAAATACATACGTAGTTCATAAATAAATAAAACGTTATGTACTTATTATTTTTTGTATATTTTTTTTATTTAAGAGCTTTTTTGCTATTTCATTTTATCTGTGTTATCCAAATTGGCATTAATTGATATATTCTAAAAGAAATTTTCTTTTACATAGTTTATTTTTTATTTACTGCTTGAATATTAAGTTTTATAATTTTATTATTATTCATATACACAAAAAATCTCTTTTTTCATAATGTTACTCAGCGAGAATGTTTGCTAAATAATAAGTGCAACAACAATTAAGTTGGAAGTGTATAAATTGTGATATTATGTATTTTTTGTTTTTGTCTGAAAAATAAAGTATTTGATAATTTATTTTTATGTTTTATTTAAGTAGTCCCTCTTCTAGATAACTGACGATGCTGGTCTCTTTCCAAATCCGTCCTTAGACTCCAGAAAAAGTAGCATTCTTGCAATAACGTCTCTTTCATTGTGCATAGGTACAGCTAAGGAGTGAAATTCCTCTGCCGGAGTCTGTCTCCTGATAGCTACAACCTGGGGGTATTTAAGACAAGATTGAATAGGTTACTTCTAGGCAAGCGTGCGCCATCATCGACCACGTCATCGCTAGCCATCAGGTGAGATAGTGGTCAAGCGCGATCCTATCAATGTGTTCATGACTCTGTTGAACAGCCTACTCGGCCTGTGTCGGTGTATTTCTAGTTTTCGACTACTTAACTACTGTTACCAACTTCCGGTACTCCACATACCAGATCGATCTCGTAATTCACCTTAACCTAGTAAAACCAAGCTTGTTGTATCTTAGTAATCATAACTTTATTCATCATCTTCCTGCCCTTATTCCATGTTACTTGGGGTCGGAACAACACGTTTTTTTCTTCCATTCTGTCCTGTCAGCCGTCACGCTATCACTAACTCCCTTTTCTTTCATATCACTCCTCACACAATCCATCCATCCTTTCTTTGGCCTCCCTCTCCACCCATCCACATTTATATTCATAACTCTTTTAGTTACATGTGTTGCATCCCTCCTCTTTACATGACCATACCAAGATAAGCGGTTCTCTTTCGACTTTTCTGTGACTGGCGCCACTTTAAAACTACCTCTAATGTACTCATTTCTCACTTTATCCATTCTCGTTACTCCACACATCCATCTCAACATTCTCATCTCCGCCACATGCAGTCTTTTTCACAGCCCAACATTCTGACCCATACAGTACGACAGGTCTAATCACGGACTTATAGATTTTCACCTTTAACTTAAGGGGCATCCGTCGGTCGCAAGTTGTTCCAGTGCCCTGTCGCCATTTCATCCATCCTGAGTTGATCCTGTGCGTTACGTTTCGGTCTATATCGCCATCCCCCTGAACAAGCTACCCGAGGTATCGAAAGTCGGAGCAGATTGGTATAGGCGTTCCGTTGAGAGCTACAGGCATAGGACTGGAGAGACCGCCGAAATCGCAGAACAGATATTCCGTTTTGGTTCTGCTCAATTTCAGGCCCACACCCTCCAGTCTTTTCCACCACGCCTCCAATCTGCTCTGGACCTCTAAGCCGCTTTCGGCAACCAGCACAATGTCATCAACAAACAGCATACACCCGGAAACCTCTTCCTAGATGTCCGACATCAGAGCGTCCATTATCATCAGGAAGAGGCAAGGGCTGAGAGCCGACCCCTGGTGCAAACCGACCGCTACACTGAAACTGTCAGTAGTACCCACTGCAGACCGGACTTGGGTACTGCATCTACTGTACATCGCTCGGATCAACTGCACATACTTCCCAGGCACACCTTTCTCCTTAAGGGCCCACCACAAAACCTCTCGAGGCACCCGGTCATATGCCTTTACGAGGTCAATGAACACCATGTACAAGTTTTTATGCACAGCTCTGTATTTTTCGCACAGCTGGCGGATAGCGAAAATGGCATCCGTTGTACCCCGACCAGGCATAAAACCGAACTGGTTTTGTGAGATTTCACTCTCTTCTCTCAGCCGCTTTTCAATGACTTTTTCCCATGCTTTCATACTATCATAACTTTATTATTTGGTCAATTTAATTTGATTTTCTTGATCTTTTCTAAGAAATAATAATCCGATACGATAAACAGTTATGGCGCCTTTTTCGCTTGTCAGCTTCTGGTGCGCCAAATAATTACTTAGTAAAAGTTAATGATTACGCTTGATTCCTCGATAAATATTATAGTTAATAATCTTTATTTAATGTAAGCCATTTATTTAGGGAATTCAGTTTAAATAACACTGATACAACAGTCTATGTAACAAGCCGGTGGGTTGGTAGTTTTGATTAGTTCCAAAAAAAGGCAAACCGGCTACCAAGAAAAGATAAAAAAATGTACCTACGAGGAAAACTGTTCTGTTTTAAGCACAATTTTTCATGAAAACTGATCTACTGATCTGCTGGTCTCTACATATTTCAAGAAAATCAATTATTTTTCCGACATAGCGATCGCTATCAATGTCGAGACTGCAGGGCCCGGGTACAGTGACAGTACAAGACTGCTTCAGTAGGTACCGGTATAACCAACAGTCTCCGTCCAAAGGTCTTCTTGGTAGTATGTATATGGAAACCTAAGGCACTTGTCCCACCTAAAAACGAGTTGGCGAGCAGCGAGTGTGTAGTGCCGATAGTTTTATCGCTGGGCTTGAAGCGAGTGCGACGGGCGATTACTCGCACCACTCGCTCGGGGCAGCTAGTCCTCTCGGCGTGAGTTCTGACCGCCAAGTGAGCATCGCTGAGCGAGTATTATCTTTGATAGCTCTTGTCGCTCAGCGACAAACTTGGTAGCGAGTCCTCGCCGGCAGTGGGAACAGTCAGCGATCAACTATTAATATATGCATCTCTTTTGTTTAAACGGAATTTATATCTATTGTACGTTTCTTGAGCGTCAAAATAGCCGGTAGTTAGTCACTTCCTCGCCGGCGGTGGGTCAACTGCCTTACAAGGTGAATAATAAAACGCAGATTGCACATACAAACTTTATTTGCATAACACGATGCATGTTACTTATCGACACTTCGCAGTACAACTAATAAACGCGAAAAAAAAAATCAATTTGGTCCATTACCGAATACCGAACTAGCCGTCTAAATACAAATAAAAAATACTGTCTTTTCCACAGTCAACAATTTTATACATTTTATGGTAAGAGCTCTTGGGTTCTTATTATTACAAATTGAACGACAGAGGTAATAAATACTTATTAAGTAAATAGCTGCCGTGGTTTTAAATTAACATCAAATTGGAAGTAGGCCTTACATTTAGTAGTAGGCATTACATTAGATTGGATATAATCAGAAAAAACTTTCAAAGACTATTATTTTATCTATTTTTTACCCAGTACACAAATACAGACAGACCTTCCAATATTGATTACAGTCTACCATGATACAATCTATAATAGAAGTAAAAAATTCTTGTCTTTACATAACAAGAGCTCTATAAATCAACCGAACCATATCAAAACAAAAAATGAAAATATACAAAAAAATAATCAAGAAATATGGTAACAAATTGTGATCAAGCTAAGCAAAAGAATAAAAATATATTCTCATGATATTTATAATTGGCGAAACAGAACAACAAAATCAGAATATGTACTTATAAAAATAAACAAACGCGTAAAGGCTTCTTAATTGATTGAAATTAAATCAATAGCTGTTGTGATTCCAACCACAAGCTCACGACAAACGAGTATA